>JAQGCB010000994.1:0-16839 GCA_034698835.1 Protaphorura tricampata | reverse complement strand
GTCTTCGTCCGTGGGTCATTCGGTTCGTCGTCTTCGTCCGTGGGTCATTCGGTTCGTCGTCTTCGTCCGTGTCTCAGCCAAAGGTTTTTTTTTAAATTAATCAAAATTATTTCTCTTCCCTTCCCATCGTAAAAATTCGGCCAAAATTATTTCTTTTCCCTTCAATCTTCAAAATTCGGTCAAAATTGTTTCTTTTCCCTTCAATCATCAAAATTCGGTCAAAATCATTTCTATTCCCTTCCCATCGTAAAAATTTGATCAAAATTGTTTCTTTTCCCTTCCCATCGTAAAAATTCGGTCAAAATTGTTTCTCTTCCCTTCAATCATCAAAATTCGGCCAAAATTATTTCTCTTCCCTTCCCATCGTAAAAATTCGGTCAAAATTATACCTCAGATAATGTTCATTCTGTCCTCACCCACCCCTACCCCTCAGGTAATGTCAAGTCTTTATCTCTCAACCTAATCATACATTCTTTCAGATTTCTACCTATCCTGTGCTCCTTCTGCTTCCTGGTGTCCTTCAACAAAACAACCGTTCTTTTTAGAACGAAAAACAAACCATTTTCCTGAGAAGGAAAACTATTTCTTTATCTTGCAAAAACCAGAGTTCTATTTAACGTTAATCTTGCCTCCGCGTTTACATAAAAAAGCCATTTGTCATGGGTAAGCGCAAATATGCCAACGAAAATGAGAGAAAGGCCGCAGAGGCCAAACGTAAGCGCGATATGCGAGCGGGAAAAAGCTCACAAGAGCGTGCTGCAATTGAAGCTGCTCGAAAAGAAAAAATGAATGACCAACAGCGTTCATCCCGCAGAGAATCTAATACTGCATCTCAACGTTTTCGAAGAGAACAATTGAGCTCAGAAGAGCGTGTTGCAATAAGAGAATCTAATGCTGCATCTCATCGTTCTCGAAGAGAACAATTGAGCTCAGAAGAGCGTGTTGCAATTAGAGAATCTAATGCTGCATCTCATCGTTCTCGAAGAGAACAATTGAGCTCAGAAGAGCGTGCTGCAATGAGAGAATCTAATACTGCATCTCAACGTTCTCGAAGAGCACAAATGAGCTCAGAAGAGCGTGCTGCGATCGAAGCTGCTCGAAACCAAGGAATGAATGAGCAACAGCGTTCATTGCGCAAAGAATCGAATACTGCATCTCATAGATTAAGACAGGAACGTCTCTCTCAGCAAGAGGTTGAACTGATTCAACAACACGTTCTAAGTTCTCAGCCTGTCGATGGCAATGACGAGTTAAACTCTCAAATCGAAGTTATTATGGACTACTTACAAAGACCAGAACCTGCGCTGGCCATACATACTAATTCCAGGTCTCATGCTTTGAAAAGTTTCTCCGAGATTGTTGAAGAGACGGTCCCCGAGCATTATTTAGACGGACTGGTCCTTCGTTGTAAATCCTGTGGATCCTTAAACTTTAAGGACGAGCTACCGAAGGATGGAAAATTTACTTCTTGCTGCCATAAAGGCAAAGTGCATATAACACCAATAAAACGGGCAAAGTTAATTGAAGACTTAATGAAAAATGAAGACCCGAATTCTGAGAATTTTTTAAAACACATAAGGCAATACAATAATGCCTTGGCTTTTGCCTCAATGGGGGCTCAAGTAAAACCACCTCCGGGTCATGGACCATACTGTTTTAGAGTACAAGGTCAAGTATACCATCAGAGTGGTCCACTCCATCCAGAGGATGGGGAACCGAGAAAGTTCGCTCAGGTATACATTCTAGACCCTGAAGAAGCCCTTCAACAAAGAATGAGCATTGTGGCAAATTCAGGCTGCCTACCTGAACTCTTCAATGAACTTGGAGAGTTCATGCGTAAAAATAGTCCTTTCGCAGAAGCGTATAAAATGATGAGAGAAGTAGAAGTTGAAGAAAGTGTTCAAGCGCAGGCCGAAGGGCGTCAGGTACACGAGGTCAGTATGGCCATTGTAACGGATAGGACCATGGACCTGAGAAGGTATAATGCGCCTCGTGTAAACGAGGTTGCAATTGTATTCAAAACTGCGGACGGTGCTCCGCCTTTTGAGAGAGACTTCCAAGTGCATTTGAGATCAGAGTACAAAACTCGAAGAGTGCCTCTTTTGTGTCCTGGTCTGGATCCTATGTTGTATCCGATCCTTTTTCCCTTGGGTGATGAAGGGTGGAAACGTGATGTACCTCACAAATATGGGACTGGTACAATAACTCAACTACAGCACTATTCTCATAGGCTGGCTGTTCGGGACGAATTTAATCCAGTGTTGAATGCAGGTAAACTCACACAGCAATATTTGGTTGATGCCTACTGTAAAATTGAAGCAAGTAGGTTGTATTTCTTAGAAGAAAATCAAAAGAAATTAAGATCTGAGAAGTATAAGGTCTTGGAAGACTTTTGCGCTCAAGCTAATGCTCAGGGGGCCCGTGTGGGCCGACAAGTCATTTTGCCGTCTAGCTTCCAAGGTAGTCCAAGGGCCATGACTGAGCATTACCAAGATGCGATGGCTATTGTCAGGAAACATGGAAAACCTGATTTATTTATAACCATGACATGTAATCCCAAGTGGAAAGAAATTACGGAAAACTTAAAGCCATGGCAAAAGGCTGAGTACAGACCGGACTTAGTCGCCAGAGTTTTTCATGTGAAATTGAAACAGCTGTTACATGACATTATGCGCAGGCATGTGTTTGGAGTTCCTGTTGCAAAAGTACACGTTATAGAATTTCAAAAACGTGGTCTTCCGCATTGTCACATGTTGATTTTCCTCAGAGATGAGGACAAACCCAAAACGAGGGAAATAATTGACAAAATGGTGTCGGCAGAGATTCCGTGCCCAAATACCCACCCCCGATTACATAAAATCGTTTTGAAACACATGATTCATGGTCCTTGCGGAGATGCGAATACATCTAGCCCATGCATGGGCACTAAAGGTTGTACTAAGGAATTCCCCAAGGAATTCTGTAATTTTACAGTTCCCAATTTGAATGGATATCCAAAGTACAGACGCAGAAAACTTGCAAAAGGTTTCTCTGTTGGTCGTCACGTTGTTGACAATCGTTGGGTTGTGCCTTACAATCCGTACTTATCGTTGAAGTACAATTGCCATATTAATGTTGAAATTTGTGCCTCTATCAAAAGCTTGAAATATCTATTCAAGTACGTGTACAAAGGTCACGACTGCGCCACTATACAAGTGACGAGATCCGACGGTACGTCTACTCTAAACCACAATGAGGTGGAGAGGTATTTGGAGACAAGATATGTCAGTTCACCCGAAGCGGTGTGGCGAATAAGAGAGTACCGAATGCATGACCAATCTCATGCTGTAAGAAAGTTAAGTGTTCATCTCCCTGACGAGCAGAGCGTATGTTTTAATGAAGGCGACGAATTAGATGCGCTGGTGGACGCCGAAGGCAGAGATGACACTCTAACAGCTTGGTTTAAATTAAATCAAGAAAATGAAGATGCCCGTCAATATTTGTATTCTGAAATTCCTGAACATTTCACTTTCCTTCCAAAAGAGAGGAAATGGAAAGTCAGAGAAAGAGGTGGTGAAAAAGTTATTGGAAGAATTTATTCCATATCTGTAACACAAGGAGAGTTGTATTACCTCCGATTACTTCTGCTTCACGTGAAAGGACCGAAGTCATTCAATGACATAAAAACCGTGGACGGAGAAATATGTGAAAGTTTTAAAGCAGCAGCAATTAAGAGGCATTTGTTGGAAGACGATACTGAGTGGGAGAATGCTCTCTCTGAAGTTTGTCTGGATAAAATGCCGTATCAATTACGAGAAATGTTTGCATTCATATGCATTTATGGTTGCCCAATGAGTTCGAAGGATTTATGGGATAAATTCAAAGAATATTTGATTGAGGATTTTAAGAACCGTGGTCTTGACGATATTCAGGCAGAATATCATGCATTGCAAGATGTTGAGATAACGCTAAAAGCCAATGGCAAATCTTTAGTACATTTCCAATTGCCTGTGCCTCCGTCCGATCTGTTACCTTTGCCAGTGGCAGGTATTGATTATGAAAGTGAGCAAGAACTCGGTAAGGAGTTAGAGGAAAAACTAAACCCACTTCAAAAAGTAGCATATGATAAAGTTATGACTGCGGTCAAAGACGATAATCATAAGGAAAGACTTTTTTTCTTGGATGGCCCTGGTGGCAGTGGAAAAACTTTCACTTATGATACTTTATATCATTCGATGACTGGTTTACGCTTGGCCGTGACTAATTGTGCGTCAACTGGTATTGCGGCTACGCTATTACCGTTTGGTAGAACATACCACTCTACATTTGGATTGGGTCCAAACCTAGACTCCACTACAGTGTCCAGTATCACAGTTAATACTGAAGCTGGAAAACTTTTGCGTGACACGAAAGTAATAGTGTGGGACGAAGTCACGATGACTCCATTTTATGCCCTGGATGTAGTCGACAGGCTACTTAAAGATTTAACGCGGGACCCTCGACCTTTTGGAGGTAAAGTTATACTACTTGGAGGAGATTTTCGCCAGTGTCTGCCAGTTGTAAAACATGGTAATCGTGTGAAACAAGTTGAGGCATGTATACAGAGCAGTAGGCTCTGGCAAATGTTCTCCACTTTAAAATTGGAAACAAATATGAGGGTAAAGGATAATGATGACAATTTCCGATCTTGGCTATTAAGCCTTGGTAACGGAACCCTCGAGACGTTTGACGAACTTGGTCAAGATATCATTGAGATACCTCCAGATTTAATTGAGAATGGGGATATTTTGGATAGTATATTTGGAAAAAAACTCTATCGTAATCAATCGAAAGATTTCCAGAACAAAGCAATTCTTTGCCCTACTAACAAAGAAGTTCACAAGTTGAACCGATTATTGCTGGATCGTTTGGAGGGCGATATGAAAACGTACAAAAGTGCAGATTCTGTAGTCGAGGGGGAAAATATAAATCTGACGGATTATCCGTTGGAATTCCTGAATGTCTTAAACCCTTCCGGGACACCGCCACATGAGCTCAACCTTAAGGATGGAGCCATTATAATGCTCATGAGAAATTTAAACTCGGGGAGGGGTTTGTGTAATGGAACGAGATTAGTTGTTGAATCCTTGCATAATAACTTGATAATTGCTAAAGTTTTGACTGGAAAAGCCAAAGGCAATACTATCTTCATTCCGAGGATAGATATTATCCCATCAGATACAGACTTACCGTTTCAGTTAAAACGTAGGCAGTTTCCTGTTATGTTGGCATTTGCAATGACAATCAATAAATCGCAAGGTCAGTCCTTGGACTCTGTTGGTATATACCTTGAGAATCCTGTATTTTCTCATGGGCAGTTGTACGTTGCATTCTCTAGAGCACGTTCAAGGGCTAATTTGAAAGTAAAAGTGCTCAAAACGTATACTCAGGGAAAGCTTATTCCTAAATCTAACAGAGTTTTTACCAAGAATATTGTTTACAAGGAAGTATTCGATACAGCATTATTCGAAGAGCAAAACGAAGAACGTTTTCTGTCTCGACAAATGGATGCAGTTGAAGAAGAAATGAATGCTGACACTTGGTTCATTGAGAACATACAAAATCTTGAAATTGATTCACAAATTGAAGCGAGTGAAATTGAGATTATAGAACCTGAAGTAGTTGAACTTGATAATGAAATGTTGCTAAATAATGATGAGAATAATGCTCCAGAATCAGTTGTCGTTGATGACCAAATGCCAACAACAAGTCGAGGAGGAATTAGACATTCCCCTCCTGCTCCCCATAAAATTTACTATGGGGAGGACTGGGAATCCGACTAATATAATATACTAAAGTTGGCCAGGCCGAAGAGGCCGTGGTTTTCCCTGCCGAATAGGCAAAGTGTACTGGAGAAGCCTTAGTTTTGTTGGCCGAACAGGTCAGGCTGCAGAAGCCTTGGTTTTGTTGGCCGAACAGGTCAGGCTGCAGAAGCCTTGGTTTTGTTGGCCGAAAAGGTCAGGCTGCAGAAGCCTTGGTTTTGTTGGCCGAAAAGGTCAGGCTGCAGAAGCCTTGGTTTTGTTGGCCGAACAGGTCAGGCTGCAGAAGCCTTGGTTTTGTTGGCCTTTAAGGTCAGGCTGCGTGAGTGTTCTTCACGCGAGGTAGTTGATACTACAGAAATGGAGGGATGGTGGGATAACGGCCGAAAAGGCCAGGCTGCGTGAGTGTTCTTCACGCGAGGTAGTTGATACTACAGAAATGGAGGGATGGTGGGATTACGGCCGAAGAGCCTGAAGAGGCCGAAGAGGATTTTTAAAAAAAAACTACAATTTTTAATTAATTTAATTTACATTTTCTACGTTCAAAACTCGAGATTTGAACGTAGGACGGGCTTAAAACACCCGGCCGTAGGCCGGGTTAACTGCTAGTAATATTTTAAAGATGTGAAAGTAAAAGCGGCAAGCGTCTCCTTTTCAATCGAAATTCAGAAAGAGGTGTCACAGATATTTGGGAAAATATATTCGAAGATTTGGGAAATTCGGACCCGTCATGTCAGTGCAGGGTGCGTGTCTGCGACGTGCGAGTACATGAGATAGACGGTGTTCCATTTAGAAGCCTCTGACTGAATACCAGGCGAGTTTTTTCAGACATGATTTTCAGTCGAAATTGCACGTTAAGTTTTTGTAAACCTAGAAACGTGACACAGAATCCTCTGCCAAACTACCTGTATAACCCAGGTGTCTTTCACCAGTTTTCTCCACTGTGGTGAAAGTGGTGAAAGTACGAGTCGTCTGGCCCAAAGGGAATGAACATATGCAAGATGCAACCACGGGATTACACCTTGTACGTTATGTATTCTGTCATTTAAATTAAATTAAAATTATGGTAGCTCGCTGGACTAGTCATTCATCATCCGTATCATCCATTACAGTATCAAAATCTCAGTAATTCAGTTGCGGTTGAACTTGCAAGTTGCAACTTGTAATTTGGAATTAGCAGAATTGTCACACAATCTGCAAATTGGACTACTGTAGGCAAACTGTTCGAAGAAACTTCTGAGGAGACCGGACATGAAGTGCTTAACAATAATGATTGTGCAATTGTACAATGCAATGTGCAATTGTGCATTACGCATTACGAACGACTACAACCACACCTTACCTACGCTATAATACGCTTACACCACACACATAGTCACAGTCGGCATAATCAATAATTGGAGTGTGAATCTTTTATATTCTGATTCTGTATCTTAAAACGCTTCACAAGAAAAGTTCTCACCTTGCGTTTAGTTTGAATTGTTTTCTCGTGAAACCGACTGCTGCTAATCTTGTTTGTGTGAAACTGAACACTCTATTTGTACCTCTAATTACGGCTTAATTCTTCTGTCATAGCTATTATTTATTAACAGATCTAGGAGGATGAATGAAGACTTGGGCGTTTTCAGCCCAAAAATGATAAAAGTAACTACATTTTTACAATCCGTTCTTCTGCCCAAGACTGAATGAAAAAATTGACCAAGTGAACGTTATTATACAAGACAAGAATCTGAACCCGAGTGAGTGAGTGCAGTGTGAGGTAAAAGCTAAATCGATCGAATTTCTGTACCCGCACCACCGTCACCGGGTTTTCTTTCGTCGGTGCCCCTTTTGTGTATTGAGCTGAGTTGGTTTGGTATGGTCGGTCGGTCGGTGCGGACAAACTCGATAAAATTGTTTTACCAAAAATCCTCATACCTGAAACTTATAATCCATGACTGACTACGACTACACGATTTTATTTTGCATAGGAATAGGACTGTGGACGACTTCACGACTTGACTTGGAGTTGGAGTGGAGTGGATAGAATGTGATTTGCATTTGCGCGATTCCTTGTTTTTACGGGGCAGGCAGGTTAAAAATCATAATGTCGAGCAGAGAAAAGAATCGGGTAATGTCTTATATTTGATGCCCTGTCCTCTTTGATTTTATTAGCTTGCAATAATAATGTATTTCAGAGTTTATTTAATTAATAATTCATAATTTATATATATTACGGCCGCACGGATGTTACATTCTTTCTATTAATTCTATTCCATACACGGACGAAACCACAACATGGAATCACCTGGTTCTTCTAATTATGTATGTCAGGTTAGCTACAAAAAATAGCCTACTTTTCCGGTCAGCTATATTTTCGACCGACCGGCAATGGTCAACAGTCTCTCTCAACTCAATAGCAGATAAAATATTAATTTACGCGATGTGTCATCTTGTAGGATATTGAACAATTGAACAAAGGAATTTTTGCTGTTTGTAAGCGTCTAAATTCTAAATGCATCCTCTCCTCGACTAATTTTTTGAACCCACAGATTCTCTATGTCTTTCACTCTCGGCGCGATTTCTGAATTGAGCTCGAAAATGTTTTGTCATTGTGAGTGAGAATTTTTCAACTCAAATTATGTGCTGAGATATTCGACTATAATTCTGGACGAATTTACACAAGAACGAATATTTAGACCTGTAAATTGAGAATAATAAACTGACTGTGTAAACTGTTCCAAAGGTAAGGAAACTCAAATAATTATAAATCAGTAAAATATCTCTCTCTATCTGTACTGGTTAGCGAAACCGTTCGGTGGTGTTATTTTGACAATTCAGAGTGCAGCAATGGAATTACATCGCGCTTTAACAATCTGCGATAATGATGATATTGTTTAACTTTTAATTATTTAGAACGTGAAATGTCTTGCGGTCACGGGCATTGCAACGGTGATCACACCCATCAAGATGACACGCCAGAAATGGGGATTGAGTACAGTCTGTTCAATAGAATTGATAAGGAGAATCTTACCTGTTTGAATGAACGACGTGATGGTTCTGGAAAGGATATTTTTAAGCCATGGGAACAACGCCTTAACATGGATACTGTAAGTTCACCTGGACTTCTTGTGATACTTCACAGTGAGTAAACTAAACTAATTCACTAATTAATTTCAAATATTTCATATTTTGAAGATTGTGGAGAGTGATGTTGATGAAGAGCTCCTGTTCAATATTCCGTAAGAAAGAAATACTTTTCTTTGATACTCGTTGAAGCTGAATGACTGACATACCACCGTGGTATCTAAGAACATATATAATTTTTGGTGAACAATTTTGAAATCCAAGTAATGCTACGGTGATTCTAACTTACAGTTTTACCGGCAACGTCAAGTTAAAAGGAATAATAATTGTGGCCCCTGAAGATGACAGCCATCCTGGTCGTATGCGCCTGTAAGATTCGTACTTATTCATGTTTTTATAAATGTTTGCTTGATGACATTTCGTATCCTTATTCCTTAGCCTTAAGTATGAATAGTATGCAGTGTACAGTAAGCTGTCTAGATAAATATGATCTACTTTCTAATCAGAAACCGGAGTTCTGCCCCCCACTTTAAAAGGCGAGTTAAAAATCTGAAATATTACTCCTATTTCTAGTTTTAAGAATCAACCAAATATGAGTTTCGACGACGTTAGAGCTGAGTCCCTACAAGAATTCGAACTACATCGAGACCCTTCCGGATTACTAGAATACCCGACCAAGTAAGTTACATTCTTTGTTTTTTTTAAAGCTTACTCATTTGAAAACTTCTTAATAGTTGCCCTAACTCAATTTTATGTTATGGCGAAACAGAAGTGCATAACAGTCCATTCTAACAAAACAATATTAATTTTAATTACAGAATTGTCAGCTTCTCTTCCGTAAATCATCTAACCATACATTTCCCGACTAATTTTGGAAACGACATCACTCAAATCTGTTACATTGGCCTGCGGGGTGAATGGACAGCAGCCCAGCGCCAGGAGATCAAAATCGCGAATTACGAACTTCGTCCAAACTTAGCCGACCATCCGAACCGAATTTGGGACCAGGTTTCTAAAGAGATTCGATAATCGTTAAAAATGTCAGGGCTACTCAGCAGGTATGCCAATGAACTAAATCAACTTAAATTATGGAGTTTGATTACATTGTAATTTTCGATAACTGAATTGTCTCTCAATTACAATTATACTTATTAACTGTAATTGGTGAATAATTCGAATAATACAAAAATTCAATCAAATCTGTAAAACATAAATTTTAAATCACAATTTTGATAAAGCAACAAATGTAAGCAGTGTTATGAATCAGTATCCTGAAATAAATATTTGGAAATTCTTAATGATTTTTGAGCTAATCGAAATTAGAGTTTCAGCCGTTTGATATCCTCCGCACGAAAGTCTGACCTGTTTTACAAAAACAAAATTGGTTAATTAAATTGTCAGAAGATCCTTCAAAGATGGAGATTTTGTTGTGCTAACCTCAATCCCAATATTTGACGAACTTCTTGAGGTGTCAATCTCCACGTCACTGGACCTTTTCCCCAGTAATCCGACATTTCAGATACTTTTTCTAAAGTTAGAAGAATAGTAATTTGTGTGAGGCGTGCAAACTTGTCCCGGACAGACCAAGTTGTAGAACTTGACAAGTAGCCAACAAGGATTCGTAATTCTTTGTCAAATTGTAGGCCACCAATCTGTTGGGATGAAAATTCTGATTATTTCTATGCATTGATCAAATCTAAGGATCAATCAATATCATACCCGATTATATTTTGTCTTAAATAAGACCTTCTCCATCTGTATAGAAATTTCGGCTGTAACCATTGCAACGAAAGACTCATAAGTTGCTGGTGACAGACACACCTTGAAAGACCGAAAAAACGCATCCAAATCTGAAATCAGCGTCTGCATGGCAGGAGTGTTATCGTCGGTAAATTCGTCTTCCTCCAATTCATACGAAGTTCTCTATAGCAAATAAACGTTGTAAATGGGAGAGTGAAAATTGAACTCATTAGTCCCCCAAATATAATAAGCGCTTACACTATGGAAGAAAGTGTCCAGCCAGGGTTTCACTCTTGGCTTAACCGCGCTAGACCTGAGCTGTGAAAATCCAAACTCTGAAACGGATTTTAATCTTATATTGACGGAAGCCAATCCACTCAAACAGCTTGATATTTTCTCCTTCTCATATATAGTCAGATTCTGTCCAAATGCATCGTTAATTGAGGTTTCCAATGAACTTTTAAGTGCAGTAATGTATTCCATACTTATGTCCGTGCTGTTTAGATAAGCCTACCAATGAAATTGAAATGAGTATCTGAATTTCAAACTACTACACGTTCTTTTTATTACTTACTATGAATTGGGTTCTGCTAGTCTCAATGTCGGAACCTTGCAGTTTGCCATGTTGGAAAGAAGACTGTATGACGCTGTAAGCTAGTGCGAGGTCAAGGTAACCGCCAGGAAACCCTGCAAGGATAAAGTAATTGTGAAGATAATTATATTTGTCGACTTGCATCGTTGAACTATTAATTACCGGGTCTGATTACAGTGAATTGTGGTTATTGCTATTCAATAATTACATTTTGGCTTACTCGTTTTAAAGGTTACAAATGTTTTTAACCTTGTCTGAGATGATTCAAAAGTAAGTCGGCAAAGTCTGACTCCAAAATGCCACATGCGTTATTGATTACTGCACAGACGCCGTCTACACTTTGACTTCCAAGACTTCTCTTAATACATTTTTTCACTATAAAAAATACATCATCCGTCATGCTTGACAAGACGTAACTGTCGGCTCCGGAGACTTCAACGAAACTATCCATCTCCACAGCCTGAAACAATAGAAACACCGAAAGTTTAATTTAACATTATAACATTCCCACCCGCCGCAAATAGAATATTCGTTAATTAGGTAATGAACAGCTAGAGCTAATCCATATCGGCCAAACAAACCTTTTGAACACTCTGTGCCATAAAGAATTGTTCCAGCAAGATGTACTGGCCGAGTAATACTTGAATTGTACGGAATGTTTCACTTTCCTTCAATAGACGATCTAGAATGCTCAACTTCTGAGACTTTTCCGTCTCATCCGTTACGGACACATCTATGTCGTTCTGAAGATAATACAAAAAAATAAGGTACAGATGGGTAACCCGTAAAGTAGATTGTTCGAATTAAATTAGCGTTTACCATTACTCTACGGCGGACAAATCGGGAGTATAGCTCCGTTCGAGCATTCAATAAGGTAAGCTCGCTAAGAACCAAGTCTAATTCCTTTGGATTGATTTTAGTCTCTGATTTCTGATTCATAAACGAAGCGACCAAATGGACCTTCCTAGTGAAATCACGGTTGCGACGGAATTCTTCGATGATTTGTTTTGCTTGAGCATCACACTCCTTCTGAAGATATTCCATTACTGTCAGCATTCGCCCAGGCCCTAATTTTAGATCAACTCTGATTAGCTATGGTATATTCATAATGAAAAGGCAGTTTTGGTAAGTTTAGTTTATTATAAACAAATGTCTTCACCATATTGCTAAAACTGTTTACCGTAATATGTCTCCACCAACGGTTGATGAATTTCGACGATCCGAGCGATGCCTTCAAAAAGAAGTGTCAATGTATCAGCATAAATCACACTTGCCCTGCTGTCACTTTCTTTTGTAACTTTCGACCCCGACAAGTTTTTCACGGAAATTTCGCGCAACTGAAAATATTTGTATCTACTTGTACTTGTATCATCTGGCATCATTCACTCGGAGAATTCGGGCTTATCATCATGCCATTTATCGTGAGTATAAGGTGAATTCGTATTTTACCTTTGAAGAGAGGTAATTAGTAAATCTGCGTAGGCCTTCATCATGCATATTAATTAGTGGGAAAATCTTGAAAAATCGCTCAACCGAAGCCAAATCTTCATCTCTTATGGCCTCGTCAAACTTGGAACTCACAACTTTCATCAACTGACTCTCAGCATCGTGGAGTTTATGAAATGATGCATCTAATGTCTGACCTAAATTGAATAAACATTTACAAATTACAGCAACGATGGATAAGCATGTCAGATGAGAGGAATGTTTAGAGAAATGAACCTTCAGACACATCACGGGCCGTATGTTTTAGAAGCGTTTCGTCCATAGTTAAGAAACGGTGGACATGAGCAGCAGCCTTTTCATAATCTTCATTCTGCATAGCAGTAGCTACTCCTTCACTGCATTGTTGCAAGTCCAACAAATCGTTCACCCTTTGTTGACATGCGGAGACTCGATTCTGTACAAAATAATTGTCACGACTTAAATAAAGCCCTTATTACAGAAACAAACTTAAACCCACAAACAACATATTCTTACCTTCATCTGATCGAGTTCTCGAACCTTTGCGCTCACATCCTCTGCAAGGAATGAAGTACTTTTAATAACCTCAGAAAATCTCTCCGCCTCTGTTTCTACAGTTTTCAGATTCACTAATTTCTTTCCTACAATTTTAAGTTGTCTTTCGATTTCGGAGCGCTTGTTAATCACAACTTGAATTCGTTGTGTGCATTCTTCCTATAAATGAATGAAATAAAAAATTTTAGTAGGTAATCAAAAAATTCATCCATTCATTGGTACGCGCAACTATTCCCTAACATTACAATCACCTAAGAAAAGAAATAAACCATTTTGATTTATTTTTGTAAAAACCTCTCTGTTGTCCAGAACCGCTTCCATTTGAAGAATATCATCCAGACTTCTTATTCCTGAAATGTCGAAGCGAGGTGTCGTATCAGCAGGTTGTCCACTCACTAAAGTTTCCATGATTTCAAATATCCAATATATCAAATTCAAATGTCCAAATTCCAAACACTTGTCAAGTGACGACAAGACAATTTTCCAATTTCCAGCCGGGATTCTCAACCTGGAATTTTACATTTAAATTCCCGCGTGTACAACACGTACGAAATGTCATAAGAAATAAATATGAACGTTGCGGCCGCGATCAAAAAGTACAGCCGGATTTTAATTATTTTAGTATTTTTTTTGTGTAACAGAAAAGAATAATCATTACCGATTAATAATAATTATTGATGATTCTTAACAGGTATTTTGCTGTATCTTCATTTCCCAAACTGTGACAAATGGAATTGATTTTAATTCCTCTGTGTCTGTAACATTTGAACTGCCCAGGATTCGGTCGATCAAGAGAACATAAGGAATACACATGCGCTGCGCTGAGCTCCGAGCCATAATATTTAGTTTTGGCGTTTCATTTTCCTTTGGGCTTCCGGAGGGGGTTGTTATTGTTAGTTGTTGACGTTGTCACTTTTGTGATTGCGGTTTAAAATCACTGATTGTTCAAAGAAATAAATTGGACCTGGAAAACTAATCAATTCGAAGGAGTAAGAACTGGAGATGTAAGGAAATACTAAACAAACAATACAACTGTTAATTCTAAATTGTAAATGTGAATTGTTGTCCGTACTCCTTGATCGGAATTCAATACACCGGTTCCGATTTGATTCTGATTGTGGATTGACGTTATTTTTGTTTACAATCGTAGCGTTAGTCATTCTGACATTTGTATATATACACATAACACCGTTTCCACTCGTTCTGAAAATTCTGGCAGATTTCAACATGGGTTCGAAATCCAATGGAGCTGTGTTGGGAGACCCCGGGTATTCCGATTCACCTCCAGCCAAAAAATCGAAATCTGGAAAAGGTCAAGCCATTGAAGATATATATCAAAAGAAAACACAGCTAGAGCATATTCTCCTGCGTCCGGACACTTACATTGGTAAGTTTAATCCTTATTTTTACAACATATCCTTGAAAAATTTGTGAAGGTTTCGCATTAGGAGGTATCGTTTCACTAATCGTTAGACAGCCCCAGTGTCAGTAGTGTACGATAAATTCTACATAATTTAAATAATACGTTCTTTGCAGGGTCTGTTGAACCCGTGACCGAACTTATGTGGGTCATCGACGATGAAAAAATGGTTCAAAGGCAAATCACTTATGTTCCGGGGCTGTACAAGATCTTTGATGAAATTTTGGTTAACGCAGCTGATAACAAGCAGAGAGATCCAAAGATGAACCTTATTAAAGTCGACATCGATCAGTAATATTATAAAAATATAAATATAGGGCAGCATTACAGCATTTAATTTTGCTTTACAGTGTTACATTCTCCGTTTTTGTAGGGAGAACAATAAGATCACAATATGTAATAATGGCAATGGAATTCCAGTCGTCATGCACAAGGAAGAGAAATTGTATGTTCCGAGCATGATATTTGGGCACTTGTTAACTTCATCGAATTTCAACGATGATGATAAGAAGGTAACTGGTGGGAGAAACGGGTATGGAGCAAAACTTTGCAATGTATTCAGCACCAAATTCGTGGTTGAGACAGGCTACAAGCAATGTAAGCGGGCATTCAAACAGGTAAGTTCACTTGTCGTATAAAGTGTTTAGTTTGTTTGTATCAGTGCATAAGAAAATGACTTCGTTGTAATTCGAGTGTCATATTTAGACTTGGGAAAATAACATGCAAAAAGCCACCGAACCGATTATCAAAGATTTCAGCAGTGAAGACTATACAAAAGTTACATTCAAACCTGATTTGTCGAAATTCAACATGGAAAAGCTAGACGATGACATTGTGGCTCTTTTTCATCGACGTGCTTACGACGTTGCGGCTTCAACCAGAGGAGTCAAAGTTCAACTGAACGGAAAAAAATTACCGGTAATTTTAATCTTTCGAAAGCATTCCGATTTTCAGATTCAGATAATTTTTTATTATTGTCATCAATTCCATATCCATAACCCACACAATATAACATGAAATATTGCATTGTCCAATGAAATGTATGATCGAAAACTATCGGCTAGACTAATTCCACTTTGATTCGACTGTAGATAAAAGGTTTCAAGGATTACGTCGACCTATTTTTGAAGGAGCGTGTGGACGAAGCCGGGGCTCAAGTGAAATTTAATTATGAAGCCGTCAATGAAAGATGGGAAATTGCCGTTGCACCATCGGAAAATGGTTTCCAACAAAACTCGTTTGTAAACAGTATTGCTACCACAAAGGTATCTCCTCATACATGTCGTTTTTCGCGAGATATTTAATTAATCATTAAGGAAAATATAATTCTGTCGAGCTTTTTGTTTTGTAGGGGGGACGACATGTTGACTACATATCCGATTTGATGGTGAAAAATTTGGTCGAAACTATTAAAAAGAAGAACAAGAATGGGATTGATATAAAACCGTTTCAAATACGTAACCACTTGTGGATATTTATAAATTGCTTAATTGAAAACCCTACTTTTGATTCACAAACGAAAGAAAATATGACCCTGCAAGCTAGGTCTTTCGGGTGGGTTCACTTGATCTTGATCGATCTCTATTTGTTATGTTGAGGACAGTTGACTCTAAAATACAGTATTATTTCTTTTGTATTTCATAATTTTAGATCAAAGTGTGCACCCTCTGAGAAATTTTACAACGGTGTTATCAAGTCTGGAATTGTAGAGAACGTACTTTCTTGGGCCAAATATAAAGCTGAGAATTTGTTGAACAAAAACTGCTCGGGCCGCAAAACCAATAAAATAAAAGGTATGTTACATATTGCTCACTCACCACTGGTTGCACTCCTGTTGCAATGTGTAAAGTAAAATATTATTGTGAAATCTGTATCATATTATCAATTGTTAAAGTTCGTTAAAGTTGTTGAAGAAATCGATAAGCATTCTTGAATGCACGACTGCAGGTCCAAAGCACACAAATATAAAAAACAAACAAACAAACAAACAAAGTCTAAGTCAGTTGTTTTCATTTGAAATATGCAGGTATTCCCAAGTTGGAAGATGCTAATGATGCTGGTACGAAGAATTCAATTAGTTGTACTTTGATACTCACGGAAGGAGATTCAGCTAAGACTATTGCCGTATCCGGACTTGCAGTTATTGGTCGTGATAAATATGGCGTCTTTCCACTCAGGGGTAAATTGTTGAATGTTCGTGAAGCTTCACACAAGCAAGTAAGTCA
>JAQGCB010000993.1:0-16851 GCA_034698835.1 Protaphorura tricampata | reverse complement strand
AAAGAAATGATTGACAGGGTTTTGGATAGGTTTTCAATTACCAATTCTATGCATTAGTTGTTTTCAATATGTAATTTAACCATAACAAAGTATTTTTATGTAGAATCCGGAAAATTGCAGACCAATGTTCAGGATTACAAGGTTTTTTAATTTTTCGTTCATTTGGTGGAGGAACCGGATCAGGGTTTACGTCACTTTTGATGGAGCGTTTGTCCGTGGACTATGGAAAGAAATCGAAACTCGAGTTCTCCATTTACCCTGCACCACAGGTAAAAACAACGTATTTCTTAGACGAATTATTGAATGAATCTACTACATAGCCTTTGGGCGTTTCATTAGGTTTCAACGGCTGTGGTTGAGCCATACAATTCACTCTTAACAACCCATAATACAATGGCGCACTCTGACTGTGCGTTTGTTGTTGACAATGAAGCCATTTTTGACATTTGCCGTAAAAATTTGGATATCGAACGACCAAATTATCCGAGTTTAAATCGTATCATTGGTCAAGTCGTTTCTTCCATTACGGCTTCTCTGAGATTTGATGGAGCATTGAATGTGGATTTGACCGAATTTCAGGTAAGGTTGTATTTTCGCACGAGACAGAAGATAACACTTGAATTAACATTTATCTAAGAAGTAAAAAATACTATTTCTAGACGAATTTGGTTCCATTCCCGAGAATTCATTTTCCCTTAGTTTCTTACTCACCTCTAATTTCTGCGGAAAAGGCAAATCATGAACAATCTTCAGTTGGACAGATAACAAAAGCATGTTTTGAATCTGCAAATACTATGGTTAAATGTGACCCTCGACAAGGTAAGCGAATTTACATAAAATGTTCGAAATACCACAAATTATCCTTGAAAACTTACATCATTATCACACTATGTATTTGCATTTATTTGTGTTTCAACTGAATAAACTCTAAATAAATGTAGGAAAATATATGGCATGTTGCATGCTGTACAGAGGTGACGTTGTTCCAAAAGATGTCAACTCCGCCATTAGTGCTGTAAAACAACAGAAATCAATTCAATTTGTGGACTGGTGTCCAACTGGTTTTAAAGTTGGAATCAATTACCAACCACCAACGGTCGTACCAGGTGGAGATTTAGCAAAAGTCCAAAGGGCTTGTTGCATGCTGTCGAATACTACTGCGATTGCTGCCGCATGGACACGACTTAATCATAAGTTTGATTTGATGTATTCAAAACGTGCATTTGTTCATTGGTAATGATAAACTTTAACCATGCACGTACTTTAACCATTCTACAAAAAAAATTACTTTGTATTCCGTTTATTACAGGTATGTTGGTGAAGGTATGGAAGAAGGTGAGAATTTTTAATAATATTACCAGCTTATAGTTGTTGAATTATATACATAAAACAATAACTTTCTAAATGTAAAGGAGAGTTCAATGAAGCCAGGGAAGACTTGGAAACGCTCGTGAAAGATTACGAAGAAGTCGGGATGGACTCCGGGGATATGGATGACGTTCCAGCACATGAAGAATATTAAGATTATGCGCCTTTGTTCGGAATTCTAGAATAGTTTAGAATTTTTAGATACACAAGATTTGCAAAGGAACTTATATGTTCCTTAGATATTTTTAGTTGTAATAATGTATTACCCACTGTTGTACTGTGAGCTCTATACCCATCCTAGATTTGATTTGATTAAAATACACCAAAGTTATAGAAACGTATACAACGTTTGTTTTTGAAAATCATTTAGCTTACGTGCTTAACACTGCAATGTTGTAAATGTTGGAATTCGTTAAGATTCGTGCTTTTATTGAGTTGTTTTGAAAGCAATACATACAAATATGCTCATGATTGAATTGTACAGAGGAGTACACAATACTTTGTGCTTAATTTCTATTTTATTGTATCGATACAATAAATTTATTACATCGAACAGCTCCATGGATACGAACACGTGAAAAGTTTGTAAATTTTGAAAACATCAGTCGGGAAAAAACATGACGCATGAGATGAAATGGTATCAAATGTCCAGTTCTGATTCGTTCAGATAAATCCTTCCCAAATACTCGAGTGTCTAACTGTTCAATTTTTAGTACTACTTTTATTTTTCGAACCGTTTTAAAAAAAAAGTTTATCAAAATGCCAGGAGCAGGTCTAATGTTGATTGCCTACATGGCTTTCAAACAGCCTAACAAGCTCAGAATGGCTTATCTAATACCAAAGGACAAGGCAGCATGGCTGGAGTACTTGGTGGTCCTGGCCAAAAAGAAAACTGTCGTCAAATATTTATCTGACAAGTAATGCATGTACCTATTTCATTTAGTAGGATTGAGATCATTTCGTTTTGACGCTAAAAATATATACATTGTGCTAAATTGTTTATTATTGACTATCTAGAGAACTCAAAAAAGTTATTTTGCGTGCCAGACCAAGTTTGATCCGGAAAAAATATAATTATGTCAAAGACCCAGATGCCCCTCAAAGTATGTACTGGAATCACAAGCAAGTTGCTGATTGGGTGGAAGAAATAGGATATCCACACTTGAGGGTTAATTCATATAATAAACACAATATCTAAATTGTACAATATTTTCAGAATGGATTTTTAAAATTTTAGAATGCCTTTCTCATGAATTGTATCAATGGGAGGAAACTTGTTGAAGTGGATGCTTCCGCGCTAAACAAGATGGGTTTAAAGGACTTTGACGAAATTAAAGTTTGTGAATATTAAAATTAATGATGGCTCGATCGAAGATCGAAGAATTAACATAACAATTTAACAAACGTGTTTGATTTTACAGAAACTTGCCTTTGAAATTCGTGAGCTCCTACAGATTAATCGTCCAAACATTTTACGAGCCATTGCAAGAAAAGTTCCACTCAAATTATACTTACAGCAAAGTGTACGTAGTGGCCGGACGTACGACTTATTGACATTCAAGAAATTCTGTGAATTGAATGGATTTCCATATGAAATTGTAGTGTCCAACAAATGTGCACTCATTCCATGTGCTTGCAGCGTCCTTATAAGTCCCGTTCATCTTCATGGTGAACATGATCAATTTAAAGATCAGTCTTCTTCAGAGTCGGGAGGATCTTCTACGGACAAATCACTCGCGGATGCTCCCTCAGTCGAGTACCTCGTTCGTCATCAAGTCATTCGAAATAGAACAATTGATCACATCATCGAAAATCTGATGGAACGATTTTGGGACCCCAAGTATAAACGATTATACGGTGGAGATGCTGACAGAATTATGCAGAGAATCTTGGATGAAGGATTTCTTGAATTGGGTTTCAGTGACCCTGAGAATTACACAAAGGAAAGGGTTGAATTTGCAACTGGTGTGAGTGAAGACCTCGTTAAAGAACTCCTCAGAACTGTTGAGGTTCTCAATGACATGAACAAATTACGAGAGGAACTTGCAGAAGATGAAGTTCGCCCAGAATACTATGATAACATGAGATTGGCGGCTGAGAATTTCTTAGAATGTGCCCTTCCTATTGCAGCCAATTATCTCCTTGGGTGTTACAGTCTGGAGAGTATGTTTAAAGAACAACCTGAATTTATAGAATTTGTTAATAAAATCACAGAAGAGGCAGAGAGGAAGACAAATGAGAGGGTTCCATTGGCTGAACTATTTGTGGATCATGTTCTCTCAGAAGCAAAACTTAGGGTTATGGCTCACAACGATTTTCCCTACGTACCATTGGAAGAACTACGTACTGCTAAAAGCTTGGCCGCCTCAGTACTTGACGAACTTTTGCTTGATACATCTTATATTGCCCACACATTGGTCTCTGCTGTTTCAACGCATCACTGGAACATTGATGGTTTGTCTTTGGCTTTGTTTATAATCCTTAAAAAAAATTTCCTTATTTTATTTTTCATTGACGTCCTAATCTTAGATTTGTCAATGGAAGGAGTGAAAAAACTGCGAATGCAACGAAGAGGAATCAAAGCAGAAGATATTATTGAGGAACAAACCGTAAACCGAACTGTGGACCAATCTCCTGACATTCCTCCAGAAAAGAAGAAGAGTCCATCCCACCCTGAAATTATCCAGCAAGATGGAAAAGAAGAGTCAGAATCCGAATGGGTAGAATTACCAGGAAAACGAGCCAAATCAAATAGACCAGCGACAGCTCCCTCTGGTAAAGGAAAAGAATCAAAGCCAGGAAATAGTCAATTAGATATCACTCAACAGCAACAACAACGACTCCCTGAAGGTCAACAAGATGATTTCAATATTGCTCATTTAATGGTCACTCCAAGTAGAGAAAATAAAATTAAACCTCGAAGTGAGCTTACAGCTGTACGCTCCAGGATTTCGGGTGGTCCGAGTGATAAACATTTACCAGGTCATGGCCGTGCTAGTATGACAAGTATACAGTCTAAAATGAGCACCTTTTCAAGTGTCATTACTGGTCATCACTCTGGACATAAGGAACTCAGAAACAAAATTCCAGTCAGACTTAGATTGGATGACAAGGATGGACGAATCTATGACAAATCGGACAACATCATTGGAGAATTAAAAGAAAATGGAAAAGTAATTATGTGGAAAGGTAACATTGTCGGACATGTTGGAAGTGATGGTGTCATTTTTAGTCCGATGGGAGGAATTGTTGGAAAAATCAGAGAACACGATGAAACAGATGTTCGATCCAAGATTTCAGGTGGTCCGAGTGATAGACATTTACCAGCTCATGGCCATACTAGTTTGACTAGTCTACGGTCTAAAATGAGTAATTTTTCAAATGCCATTGGTCATCAATCTGAAGCCAGGGAACTCCGAAGTAAAATTCTACCAAGACTCAGAATGGATGACAAAGATGGACGGACACGGATCTATGATCAATCGGACAACATCATTGGAGAATTAAAAGAAAATGGAAGAATAATTATGTGGAAAGGCACCGTCATCGGACATGTGGGAAGTAATGGTGTCATTATTAGTCCGACTGGAGGAGTTGTTGGAAAAATCAAAGGTCACGATGACACAGAGTCTCTGTACAGTCATCAATCTCATCAAACAAGGAGTGGGTACAGAATTGGACTTGGACCCATTAAGGAGGACGCTTATTATCGCCAACAAAATAGGGGTAGACCACGCCCATCAACTGCTGCTCCTAGCTTATCCCAACACAGAATTAGAGCGGATGGGCATGATAGACGAATGACGACTGCACCAGCCTCCACCACGGCCACGGGTCGTCCTAGGACTGCCAAAGTTGGCTTACGAAAAACTTTGTCCCATGAAGATGAGGTTGCTGAATTAATTGCGAATTGGTCTTCAAATCATTCAATCACTCGTAGTCCTCTTGGAAGTATTGTTCCATCAGTGACAAATATTCAAAGGCCAAGTACAGCCCACATGTTTGATACCCAACGAAGAGATAAACCTTCCGGTGGTAATTACCCATCCCGTGTTAGTATGACAAGTGTAAGAATGAGTAATTTCTCAGGAGTGGTTATGAGTCAGCACTCTCAGCACTCTGAAAACAAGGAACTCGAAGGTAAAATTCTACCTAGATTTAGACTGGATGACAAAGATGGACGAATCTATGACAAATCGAACCACATCATTGGAGAGATAGAAGAAAATGGAAGAACAATTATGTTGAAAGGAAACATCATTGGACATGTGGGGAGTGATGGTGTCATTTATAGTCCGATGGGAGGAGTTGTTGGAAAAATCCGAGGACACGATGAAACAGAGCCTCTACATCATCCTCAAACAAAAAATTACGGTAGACAACGCCCATCGACTGCTTCTCCTAATTTCTCCCAACACAAAATTAGAGCAGATGAGCATCAAAGACGGACCACTGCACCAGCCTTCACAGGTCATCGTAGGGCTACGAAACCTGGTTCACGAATAACCTCGTCACATGAAGATGAGGTTGGCCGGATCAGTGCGGGGTGGTCTTCCAATCCTTCGAAAGAAATACCACATCATCAACCACAAGAAGGGAGACCAAGAGCGTCTCATGAGATCCATCACCCGCATCCTCATTTTCCGCATCCACCGCCAGACCAGGGACCAAGAGCGTCTCATGAGATCCATCACCCGCATCCACATTTCCCACATCCACCGCCAGAACAGGGACCAAGAGCATCCCATGAAATTCATCACCCGCATCCACATTTTCCGCATTCACCGCCAGAACAGGGACAAAGAGCGTCCCATGAAATTCATCACCCACATTTCCCACATCCACCGCCAGAACAGGGACCAAGAGCGTCTCATGAGATCCATCACCCACACCCACATTTTCCACATCCACCACCACCGGAAGAGAGACAAAGAGCGTCTCATCCTTATAATCATTTGAATCAGACTAACAAGTACAACGCTTTGGTTGGAGGAAATCAAGAGCGACAACACTTGCAAGGAGTCCATGAAGTCAAGAAACATGTCGCACCACCGGCCAACGCAGTACCTCAAAATGTCCATGGCTTTGCGGACGTGGAGAGTCCTACCAATTCCATTGCCGGAAATGCTCCAGATGATGCTATTCACCAGAAAAAATTACATAGACGGGAAATGGGTATGGAATTCATGTGATATACAAAAACTTAGCTTAGCCAGTATGCGTGGGCACTAGCGTATTCAAAATCGTTTGATTTTATTGTATTCATGGCGGTGTGGTCAAATAAGCACATTTTCACCCATTTTCACCACTTTCTGACCAGCTTGTGCTTGGATTGGGATATTATCCCAATCAACAATTAATTGCAAGGTCATTATTTATTTTTTAATACTAGTGGAAAGGTGGGCTCACGATTTGGAAGAAAATGCAAGAGCAAAAGATGTCGGAGCCGGACTTCCAGAGGCAGAGGCTCAACAAAGACAAATTAGAATGGCGGCGGATGAAATTGTTAGTGATGTCCTTCAAATGGCACTCACTCATTTACTTCTTCAGGCAGAAGCAGGACAAGATACTATAAACGCTTTGAAGGCACTGAAGAAAATTCAACTCAAAAGTAAAAAAAAAATGTGTAAAATATCAATGGCAATAATGTCGTACAAAACAATCTAAACTCTAAACGTTCTCTTTGTCTAATACAGCCACTTCAAAAGATCATGACCCGACTGGTAAAAGTCAAATTCTATGGATCCCGAATATACGAGGGAATAAGAGTATAGCTGGTGTAACACACGACGCAATTAAATTCGCTGCAAAAGATAAAGTTATGAAAACATTGAAACAAGGAGTTAAAGCACTAATTAAGAGCAAATCAGGTATTAAAATATGCAAATGAAATTGATATGAAATAATAATCATGACTGATATTTAATGTTGTTTATTTATATAATTTAACAGCTAATCAAGAAGCCAGTGGCTTTTACTAAAAGAATCTCGCCCCGGGATTACTGAAGAACAAGAAAAGAAACCGAAAGGCTGCGATTTCAATATAAATCATAATGATCATTTACCAATAAAAAATGGTGAGCTTTACGCTCAAGTACAAAATAATACTGTTTTCATTTCATTTATTTGGTTCCGCTTTTAATTGCAATACCAGTTAATAATACATATTATAAGTTTACACAATCGAGATCTAATGTCGTAATTTTCAGGACATGAGACAAAAAAATGCCATCCAGGCATTAAGTCAGGAAAGTAAAAATTACAGCCAAAGCCAAATACGCTAACATTTTTTGCCATCTTGCGATTTATTATTTGGTCTTGAAAATGACGAAAACGTTTTTAAACATTAAAAAATACCGTCAATATTTTGAGGCAAATTGACACTATTTGATTCAATTAAGAAATGCCGTATGAAAATACTCTTTTCCGCGGAATTCAAACTAACGATGAGAGCCCGATTCGGCTGCTGGAATTAAATCTTTTGGTTGTTGGTTGTTTTGATTGTTTTCATTCATCATTGTTCGTTCTCAAAATAATTTATTTATTTCTCTTCATTTTTTACGATTTTTTTACGCACAATACGATTTACAATTCTGAAGGTTTCGTTTCGCCATCATAATGAGTAAATCAACTGAAGAAGAAAAAGGGGCGTCGACGAGTCTCACAAATTTTGAAAAAAGGTAAACCAAGCAGAAAACTTTTACTGACTGTAGTGTTTTGCTTATTTTGACGTCAAAACTTTCTATAATATAAATATAAATGTATCATCTAAAATGTTTGTTTCAGAATAATTGAATTAGCAAAACAATTTCCGAAAGGAATACCTGATAAAATTGTACAGAGTGATATGCCTGAAATCAGCGGAGCTGAGAGAGCCCAAGCTATAAACAATCTCCTCTCTTTGGTGAGTTACAATTTTAATTATAATCAATCAAACAAATATGAGCAAATTGGAACAACAACTACACAACTGCCAGCTGGTTGACTCATTCATAAAAACCTCAGATTAATCGAAGAAAATTGTAGACCCATAAATGTCAAAAGTTAAAGAAAACCCGGTGTGATGTCATCATTATAATTTGTCTTTACACAGGGCTTAGTGGATCTTTACAAGCAAGGAAATGACTTACTGTACAAAGTAAAGACGCAAAGGAGCGAGCCAGTCCAAATGAAAGATGCGGACAGTGAAGAAAAAGTCGTTTTTGACATAATCGGTGAAGCAGGGAATAAAGGAATTTGGATTAGAGATATCCGGTTCAAGTGCAACCTTACACAACCCCAGCTCATGAAGATATTAAAGGCTTTGGAAAACAAACGACTCATTAAAGGTGTCAAATCGGTGTCGGTAAGGAACAGGCTTCAAGAATTTATTATTTATTCAAAAACGAAAATGACAATTATCACCTGCCACACCAATGATTTATTTGTGATAGGAATAATCATTTTCTTGCAGGCTTCAAAAAAGAAAGTCTACATGCTGTTTGACCTAGAACCTGACAGATCTCTGACAGGCGGGGCGTGGTATTCGGATCAGGATTTTGAGTCAGAATTCGTTTACATTTTGAATCAGCAGTGCTTAAGGTTTTTGAACGACAAGCAGGATCAGGGACGAGCCATGGTTTCAGAAATTGGACCCAAGGCAGCTAAACTAATGTCGTCGGCTTCCCTTGATGATATTTGGAAATTCATTAATCAATTGGGAATTAGCAAGGTAATAAAGATAATCCTCCGTGTTGTGTTAAAATCAATGAGTACACTGGAAACTACACATTTCCAACGTAGTTTTACCAAGTATTTACTTTGGTTCTATTCTTTTCTTCTAAAGGTTGCTCTTACTCCTGAAGACATTGAAGACATTCTGGACACATTAATTTTTGATGGAAAGGTTGAGAGGATGTATAAAGGAGACTTGGTCTTGTTTTTATCGGTGGAGCCTTTCGGAGGATCCGCTGGATTAGTTTGCACACCATGTGGTATCTGCCCAGTAGCAAAAAAATGTTCGGAAAGAGGAGCTGTTAACCCCAAAAGTTGTATTTATATGACGCAATGGCTCAATGATGCTTAAGTTTTGTTTGTTTCGGTTTTAAATAAAAATAATAATAATATTCAGTAACATATAATACACAAACCTATTTTTTAAATAAACTGATCGTCTCATCGTCATCATGATTATCTGAACGTCATGGTCGTCTAGATTTTGCATCGTACTCCACTAATATGTCGAGTTCACTTAGCTTTCCTCTGGGGAGAGCGAGGTGAAAATAGTAGGAATATATTAAAGTTGACGAATGCTAAGGTAGGTTAATTATTAATTTGAATAAATTCAAATTCAATATTATGAAAATTGGTGCTGTTCTATTTTGGAAGCGTTCAAATAAATAGGCTAATAAGAGACGGTTAAACTTAAACATGATTGGGCTTTTTCTCACTTTATTGTATATTATATTCACTGCAACCGCTTTGCCGGGAAGAAGTCAGCATTTGATCGAGTCGGAACGCCGTAAAAATTAGAAAGCCGCACTCTAAAATACTAAAATCAAGAAGTAAGAAGTTACACTCTAGGCTAGATATTGGCAATCAATTCCAAAATTCCCAAATTCATAAATGCAATCATTCTACTCACTCCGTGGGTCTTCTGCAATGCTGGACCTAAACGATGCGCAATAATTTGGGACTTTGCCGCGCCGAACTCACATGGTACAAACCAGTAGTAGAAGTGGAACGCATAGAAAAGTTACCGCATGCATTTATAAAACCACTCTGTCATTAAATAATTTTTAACTCGAGTCGGTTTTGGAAAATACATTGAGTGAGTGCAAAAATGAGTGGAGAAGGTCAAAGTGCAAAGCCCATGATGGGTCAACCGCATTTATCCAAACAGGATTTGTCCACTCTAGTAAGTCAAAAATCAAAAAAATTCAGAAAGCCGGTCAATGACGGCATGGACTTTTGAATAAAAGCATATGGCTTTTCCCATGTTCTCCATCTACATGTATTCCTTATGGGAAAGTGGGATTGCATCAGTCCAAAAAAAATAGTCAATTTCTCCACATACCTTTGGAAATATGATATTAATTTGGAAAATAATTGGAATTTAGTAAGGTGAAACTAATTGAAATTATGTTGGGAATTTGTCCGTAGGATGTGACAAAGCTAAATCCATTGTCTCCAGAAGTTATCAGTCGACAAGCGACAATTAACATTGTAAGTATTAAGTCTTAAAATCAAAATCTTCAGCTTAGTTTAGGTTGAATTGTATTTTGATTAGTAGTTTATATTTTTTATTTATTTTACCTTAGGGGACAATTGGTCATGTGGCTCATGGAAAGTCCACGGTGGTGAAGGCTATTTCTGGTGTTCAAACTGTCAGATTTAAAAATGAATTGGAGAGGAATATCACAATTAAGCTGGGTATGATATTTTTACGTAACTTGTCGTAGTCGTATGCCACAGCACAACTGATGAATTGGGTAAAATGTTAACAATTGAAATTATTGTCCAGGTTATGCCAACGCTAAAATTTACAAATGTGACAATGAAAAGTGTCCCAGACCGACATGCTACATTTCGGGTGGTTCATCCAAGGACGATTCATTTCCTTGTTCTTCCCAGAGTTGTACTGGTAGATTTCGATTAACACGACATGTCTCCTTCGTAGATTGTCCAGGTTAGTAATTATGAATATGATGAATTTCGTTAACCATGACATTCCTCCAGCTCCTATGTCTTATCATCCTTAACCCTTGATTTTCTTGAAATCAGGTCACGATATTCTTATGGCTACTATGTTGAACGGCGCAGCTGTGATGGACGCTGCTCTGTTACTCGTGGCTGGGAATGAGTCGTGTCCTCAGCCACAAACTTCAGAACATTTGGCTGCAATTGAAATTATGAAGTTGAAACACATTATTATCCTCCAGAACAAAATTGATTTGGTGAAAGAGAATCAGGCAAAGGAGCAGTATGAGCAAATCATCAAGTTTGTTCAAGGTAAGTAGTATTGAAACACATGGACTTGATTAGTAATCTCCAGAGTCTGAGCAGAGCAAGTTCCATTCCCAATCCTGATTCCCAAAGGTTTAGAAGTTTAGATTTCAAAGTTTTATGGGTTTTCTATTTCCAGGGACTGTTGCGGAAGGAGCACCGGTCATTCCCATCTCAGCTCAGTTAAAATATAACATTGAAGTACTTTGCGAGTATGTAGAGAAGAAAATTCCAATTCCTCTCCGCGATTTCACCTCTGAACCAAGGCTCATTATAATTCGTTCATTTGACGTCAACAAACCAGGTTCTGAAGTGGAGGATTTAAAGGGAGGTGTAGCGGGTGGATCAATCTTAAAAGGAGTGCTGAGGGTAAATAAAGGACTAAACTTGCGTTTGATATTCAGTTACCATTTTCTATTTGAGTCATTAGTTTGGTTTTTCTACCTTTATTTGCCTAGGTTGGGCAAGAAATCGAAGTTCGACCAGGCCTTGTTTCAAAAGACGCCGAAGGGAAATTGGCCTGCCTTCCAATTTTCTCTAGGGTTGTTTCACTCTACACGGAACAAAATGATTTACAATACGCAGTTCCCGGTGGTCTTATTGGTAAGATTCTCCATCTAATTTCTCTATTTTTTTATTTTGTTTTTACTTTTATTACTCTTTCTGATTCTCAATTAATTTTACATGTTTTACTTTATTATTTTCAGGCGTTGGGACCATGATAGATCCAACACTGTGCCGAGCTGATCGAATGGTGGGACAAGTTTTGGGCTCCGTCGGAGCGTTGCCTGATATTTTTGTAGAAATTGAAATTTCGTATTACTTGTTGAGAAGACTTCTCGGTGTGAGAACCGAAGGTGACAAGAAAGCTGCAAAGGTAATTATAATGTTGCTCTAAGATTCTAAGAAGTGGATAGAATTAGGATTATTCAACACCTTGAAGGTTAATTCACTATTACTAATTGCTATTTACACTTAATACTTATTCTTATTCAGATTCAGATTTTTCAGATTCAGATTAATTTTTATTATAGTCATTAGATTCATAGCCCACACAATATAACATGAAAATGTTGCGTGGGCTTCATTATAGGTTCAAAAGCTTTCTAAGGGAGAAGTTCTTATGGTTAATATTGGGTCTTTGTCTACTGGAGGGAGAGTTACAGCTGTAAAAGCCGATTTGGCCAAAGTGACATTGACAAATCCAGTTTGTACAGAAATTGGAGAGAAAATAGCCCTTAGCCGTCGTGTCGAAAAACATTGGAGGTAATTACTGTTTCATGTACATGTACTAAACTATTCCTAAGGCGTTTTGTAATATAAGCTTTGCTTTCTTTATTAAATAGATTGATCGGATGGGGACAAATTCGCCGTGGTCAAACAATTCAACCGATTGTGAAGAATAGGAGTTAATTTATATAATATTGAAGTGGGAAGGAAACTCTTCTTTTGTCAGATGTTTACCTTGAATGTTTACGAATACATAATTTTTAAAATCCAGATTTTCATAAAAACCCAGTTATATGAATTTGTATCAGGTTTAACATTAAAAGTAGAATTAAAATTGGCACCCTCGCCTTACTTTCTTCACAAGAGTTTATGAATGTAATTATAATGAGTAAACTGTATGGATTACGGAATTTATCAATTTATTAGTCTTAACATTGCTGCGGTCATGATTAACTAACTCATACTCCTTCGGAAGGTCACAATTTTCACAATCAGATTTTCCTCGCAAGGCACATACCTGATTTTCACAGAGATCGATAACTTGAGGTTCTTCAATCGAATGGTTTAGGTGCTTTTACTAGTAGAGTAGACGGCAAGGAACAAATAAACATGATATTAAATCAAATGAATAATATATTCTCGATAAAATGTTCGAGTCAGGTATTTATCAAGATAAGCGAAGCATTAGAGAACCAGAAGAGAATTTTGCCGGTCACCACAAAGAAGGGTCCGATTTGTATATCATATTATAATAGATTCGGATGATTCGGAAATATTCTAATTTTTATACAACCTTAGATTTGCTACATGATTGATGGAGGAGAATCATGCAAATGCGTGTGAATTTTGGTTACATTCTGTTTAATTTTGCTCTGATTAGCATGGAAAATACTGATGGGTATGGGTGAAGTTAGTGAAGTAACAAGTTATGTAAGGTCAGTAATGAGTTATACTAAAGTCCGTAAGGTCAGGGTCACAGCAAAGTAGCCTCTGTGTCTGTCAATTCATTTGGATTCTTTTTAAAAAATCGATGATTTTGGAGAATACTTTCTGGCTGGCTATATGAATGAAAATATTACTGGCGGGATTCAGATTGAAATAAAGGAGGGAATTTTGATGAAAATATCGTGAAGTTTCTAAAAGAATCGTGTTTTGAGTTTGCTGTTCATAAATCCGAACAAACATTTTATAAATGTGGATTTACCATTGACTACAATTTTTTTAAATATAATATCGTGAAGCACGTGCATGCCTTTCTTATCCACAAAAGGAGTTCAACTTTTAACACTAGGACAGGATACGACTATACGACGATTGCCAAATCGAGTCATTTGTCAGTAGTGGAAGGGTGTATTCTGGAACGGAAACATTTGAAAGATACGAAATTACAAAGTAAAATTAAATTCTTATTTTGGTTATTATATGAACTTTCGTGGTCAAAGGTTAATCTTTGGTTGAATTCCGATTTTATGCACTACAAGCCGAAATCAGAAAAATAAGGGTTCACATTTTGCTTGACAATGTGCAAACATACATTTTTTAAATGACTTCTGTGTTGGTTTGGTTTTGGATTTAGGATAAGACTGTTTTATGTGACGAAGACGATTATTCCTTTCTCCTTCTCGAATCCTCCGATCGAGAAGATTTCCAAATGCCAAACCTCCAGACCCATTAATTTCTCCATCTTCAGTCTTCACGGACATTAATTTTTTTTTGTCATTCCTACGAATTAATAAAAATCCCATTAACAAGGTTATATAAATCCTGTTAAGGAATTTGACTTCATCGACGACCAGTAGTGAGAGAGCCCGAGACCCCATGAAAGCCCATCACCATGAGTTCATTGACAGATGAAGAACGGCGACGGATAGAGGAGAATCGTTTGAAGGCTCTCCAGAAAAGAGCCGCAGCACTATCTGGTGGTACTCAGAAAACCAACAACATAAACCCGGTAGTAAAGACCAGTAGCCAACCTTCAAGTCAACCACATCAGGGTAGTCGTTCCCAACCGTCATCTCAGGGTGAAAGTTCTTCAAATTCTCAAGAAAGGGGCTTCTATTCGGTATCAGGAACAACGAGGAATGGAGGAGGAAGCTCGAACACAAATTTTTACAAGTCAAGAAGTTCAAGTCAACCACCACAGTATAAGACTATGCAAACTAAAACATGAGGGAAAACCTCGACTGTTGTGGCAGGAACTTGTAAACTGATTTCTCGTGATCGATTTGTAGTTGAGATTGGATATCAAGCACAAGTGATTGCTTTGTTCAAAAACATTCCTGGTTGTAAATATGGTAATTTTTTTCCAACAGTTTATTTATATTTGACGCTCTATCCACATTACAGATTGCTTTTAACGTAACATTTACTATCTACTATGTTTTAATTAGACACAACGAGTAAGACGTGGAATTTTCCATTGTCAGAGCATGATCGGCTAAGAGAATCAATGGAGTCCCTTCGTCCTGACGTCTCGGTGGGCTCACTACCTGCTAACGTTTTAAAAGTACGTATGTCAACTAAATATTTAGTAAATTAAAATATTAGTAAAGTTGACCCAATTTTCTGCTTGGCTGGGCTCAGAAATTAAAAATAAAGTAGAGTTTCGATTTAATCATTACGAAAATTCTTCGTAATTCCTTTTCAGATATTTCGAAAACCTGCTTCTCCAACGAAATCAACCGCGAAAACTGATTGCTTGGGAAAAATTGACCAGGAATTGGTGAAAAGTTTATTCGAATTTCAAAAGGAAGGGATTTGCTTTGGAATCAGTCGGGAAGGACGGGTTCTCATAGCAGATGACATGGGCTTAGGAAAAACTATCCAAGCTCTTGGAATTGCACATTACTATTACAATGAATGGCCTCTACTAATTGTTTCACCCTCATCAATGAGGTTAGTGGCTAGTACGCATTGTTAGTGCTTGGGTGTGAGGTAAATTGTATTACTTGGATGTGTGGTAAAATGTATTCCTGCAAACGAAATTGTATATGGACGAAAGAATTCTTATATCAGCTGCCTAATAAAATCCAGTATAGATTTCAACAAATTCATAACTTTGAAGAAAATCGCAACGCCGCTAACAATAGATCTTATTAAAACGAAAAGTTGGTCAGTGTATTAGACACCATAAAACTTTTCGAGACGAGATTTTCAAATTGCTACTCCGTTTCTTACAATTACTCATCTAATCACAACATTTTCAACAACGTTTTATCAAATTGTTAAATTAAAATCTAAAATTGAGAATTCATTCGTTTTTTTTAGAACAATTTAACGAACGTTATTTGAGAAAAAAATTATTGGATTTCCAGATTCTAGATTCAGATTAATTTTTATTATAGTCATTAGATTCATAGCCCACACAACACAACTAACATGAAAATGTTGCATTCAATCTGCTGCGAATCTCCCCTTGCCTTTCTTCAGAAATCAACTTGGAGATTATTTAACGCCTATTCTTAACAAAATGTTGATGAAAATGTTGAAGGATTAAATTATTTTCTCCACGACCCTGCAGCCTGCAAGTGTGCAAGTGTATCATCTTCTGTATTTTGAATATTGATAACATTGATTCTTGGAGTATTTTTTATTATAATGATTTCGGTACTAATTAGTCACAAAACGTATTCACAAACGCATGCTGCATTGATCTTACCCTTAGGCTCGCGAATAGAAATCCGGACTGCATCAGGCGTCAGTGATTTTTGTATTTTCTCTTTAGATACTCTTGGAGAGAAGCAATATGGAAATGGCTTCCGTCAGTTACCCCTGGTTCTGTGACTGTTATGGAGACAAGTCGTGATTATATAGGATCGTCCCGAGTGTTAATTCTAAGCTATGACCTCCTCCAAAAGAATGCGGAAGACCTTTCTAACTTTGGAGTTCTGATCATAGTAAGCATTTAAAATGTCGAATTAAGTAATTTATAATTATAATATGGAGAAACCCAGTTCGTCAAAGGAAAACGGTAGCGCCAACTGCAGTTTTGACAGAGGGCAAATTAAAAACCCGTACGGCTTAGAAATTAGTTGTACGTTGTATTATTCCACTGTTAGTTTTAATTTAAAAACTGCAATTCGAACTATTGTGGACAATTTTTGTCAATTTTCACTGTTTAATTTTAATTTGTGTACTTGAAGCTCAGGAAAACGTAGAAATAATAATAATAATAATAATAATAATAATAATAAGATTTATTAAACTCCCGCGGGCTCTCGCCCATGGAGCGTCCACTTCATATACAATTTCACTCGTAAATATTACAAA
>JAQGCB010000992.1:0-16858 GCA_034698835.1 Protaphorura tricampata | reverse complement strand
TTTGGACCTTGCTGCGTAAGCAAAAACGCTCGTTTAGTTCCTTGCACACGGTGTGCGTGTTGTACAGGATCAGAGGTCTGGTAAGTCGGGTTGTCTGCCGATGGCAAAGGAGACCCTAATGTGAGAACCTAACCAAACAAAAGTTTTTGGTTCTTGAAGAGCATTTCAGGTACTACTAGGGTTTCAAAGATGGTCAGGAAAATGTAAAGGGATCACATTCATGGATCCCAACACATCCGAGAACCGAGACCACAAATCAGGTTTCAGTAGTAAATCACATTTCTCTTTGTCCAAGAAAAATCCCCCAAAAAAACCTTAAGCCTTTCGACTTCTCCGTTGCATGTTGCTTGCATTGCCAAAAATCCCTAGCTTTTTTATTTTAGCAAACATTGTCTTTTCTATTCAAGGTGGTGTATGACCAAACTTATCTTATAAAAATAAAAATGTGCATGTGTATAGGAAAACAAAATATATTATGAGCCACCCTGTGCTCATCCATACCCTTATAAATCTGCGGTGAAATAATCCGTAGGTTAATCATCTGTCCTCGAGCTCTTACTGGTGAGGTGTGAAAAGTTCAAAAAGGGCAGATCTACTTAATATTTATTGATGGGCGATGTACGAACGAATGAGGGAAGGAGTGGAAGACTATTACCTTTTTTGCACATCCGCCAACCTTAACGAATGTCATAAATGCGAGCGGATTGACTTGGACAGGACATTACCACGTACGTACGTACGTACGTATTACAAATGTGTAATGATAAATATGAATTAAACAGGTAAGACGGGTTCCATAATTATACCTGTCATCAATGATCGACGTAGAAACTTCAAAACAAATGAAGAGAAATCGTAATTGCATAAAATATCAATATAGTCACTACATTTGTAAACGAAAGGAGTCACTAATTGTCTTTCTTAAACGGGAACAAGAATTTCAACTCATTAGTGCATTTTCAGATCAGAACTTTTTGTTCCGTGATTTTTAATATACTTCAAGTCTCGCCCTAGTATATAAGCTCAGAAGAGAGTAGACCCGGAGATTTCGACAAATGAAATACACAGCCAAATAATTTTATAAACTAATTCAATTTCAAATATTGACGTTTCTCCACCATACGAATAATCGCAGCATCGCAACTACATCTTCGATTCCTGCTTGAAAAAAAAATTCTCCAAATTTTAATTAAAGTATATAGTACCTCAGATATCTAACAGATCTTCCTCGTTTGATTCAAAAATAAAAACAGTATTGTATTAGTTTAGTCCAACAAAAATAAACCTACTTTTAAATCTTCGTGTAGTACTAATTTCCAATACAGCCATTTCAAAAAATAATGTTACCCACGTTTTCTTACTCTCACTCTCTTGCCTTTTACTCCAACACAAACCTACATTTAACTAGCAATAAAATAACAACCCATCAAAAATCACTCACACCTAATTACAGATGAATTACAATTACAGCTACCTGTTACTTTTAAAATTTCATACGAGGTGGGTCAGAAATAACCAGTGAGTTTAAAACCTTTGTTCTGGCCAGATATCAGTGAATAAAAAAATATACACTTTGTTACAATTCATCCACCCTGTATGTATAGAGTTATTATTACTGTGATGACTGTGATGTGATGATACTCTCAGCATGCTAACCAGTTCATCAATCGCAAGTAAAAATCATAAGCAACTGTATTGTTTTAATAATAGAAAAAACATGACTGTCTACTCTACACTATGATAATCCTCCTCATAAATAACATCACAATCGAAATACCAAAACACAAGGAGAGAGTTGAAGTCAGTCAGTCAGTGAGTCAAAAAAAAAATGTTCAGGTAAAAAAACAACAATGCAAAATAGAATTGGATAGCACAGCACAGAGAACGGAATGGCAATGAAGAAAGCGGTAATAAAAGCGTCAACGTCAACGAAATCCATATAGCCCTCCACCTTGTCGTTTCGTTACAACTCTTGAGACTCACAACGCCATGAATTCACCATCTTCTGGGTCATTTTATGGCCAACGTCCAAAACATAAAAACGTTCCCTGAACTACTCACAGCTTGGGGTTCCACTCTGTCATCAAAATAAGTACACTGGGAAGGCACTACCTGGGAGAAAGTCAAAAAACCCAAAAGTCCAAGTCTCCAAAATATTTTATGCTGAAAGAGGAAAAGGGAGAACGAATTTCAACTTCAAGTGTCATTGAAAAAAGGGAGAAAAATGGCTCATAAAAGTTTCATGACACATTCAGTGCCAAGACCAAAGAAATGGCAATGGCTAGGGAGGTTTTTTTTTACTGGGTCCATTTTTGTCACCTCACAAATCAAAAAAGAAATATCGGTAACATACACACATCACTAGAATTTCTTACAAAGTAAGTAGGATGGATGGAATGAATTCAAACTAGATTATTATTAGGATGACCAGCACCACGATTTTTGTGTGCAGTATTTTAGAAAAAGAAAAAGCGAGAAAAACCTAACTGTCAATTCAATGAACACAGCATTACGACAGACATGACATCGACAGATTTTAGAAAATTGGCAAACTGAACTCTGAATGAGAGAAATTTTGGCAGAAGATTGTGGGCCCACACGCACGCACACGAACGCACCTGCGAATTATTTAAGGTAAGATTTTAAGGTGGAGTAAATGTCAATGTTTGCATTAAAACTAATTATGGTATTTCCAGAGATTTTTAATAACAAACTTTGCATTGTAATAGCGCTCTTAGCTAAGGGCGTAAAATGAATGGGATTTTTTTTTCTCTCTTCTAGTATTTATTTTACTCAACCAACCTTCCCTTTCTGTTCTCTCCTTTTCTGGTACACTAAATCCCCACCCAACAAGACATAATATACCTACTCCACACAGCACAACGCAACCTCAGGTAACAATTATCATTAACATTTCATTACCACAACCCATTATTTTGGTAATAATCTTACTAAGATGGAAAGAATGGAGTAGAGAGAAACAATTATGACTTCCCACTGCACTGCATTACACTGGAATACTACATTCCACAATCTCAAAACCCGTAAGGCAAATATTTCACTGTTCATCCAACAGAATGGACCAATATAAGAAGGCAATCTTTTAGAACGATTATATTTAGGGATGATTACTTCATAATAAGTGGATCGGTAGAAATCATCACTCACATACAAAAATGACAAGAAGTAGTAGTAGCGCAAGGTCATGACAATCAACAAGGTCAACAGGTAAAATTAGGAACAAAAATGGAGACAAAATTGAGCAAATATAAAAATTATATTTTTATATTCCATCAATTCGAGTTAAACTGACCTTAAGCGACAGGCTACGGTCTTGTGGACAAACACATACAAAAATGAGCACAAAAAACAAAAATATAATTCGTGTTTGAATAAAATGCTCCAGAGGCATAACATTATTTCATGCTTTTATGCTAACTGTATCTAATTCAATTAAAGTCGTAAAAGTCGTGTTATGTAAGGAAACGGAAATAAAGTCAAAGCTACTTAAAGAAATATTACAGATTCTACACATTTCCTTCAACCGTTGCGAGATGGAAAAGTTACTTAACTAACTTAACGTCAAAATGACACCTACGTAATTCCTCTAAAACCTTTAACGACTTTGTCAGTCAAAACACCTTAAAGCAAACGTACACGTACTTAATAACCTTACATTTCACATTGTAAGAAGTTAACTGTAAAATCTCAAAGCTCAAGCTCAGCAAGAATATGTATCCTCATCCAACGCACTGCAATGCAAATTCAAGCTTAGAACGGAACTCAACAAATTACAATCACATTTGAAGTTGCACTTAAACTTACACAATCATAGTATTATATTGTGTATGTATTATAACAGTTTGGACAGCAATTACATCATATTATTATATAAACTAATTTATTCATCGTTAACTTCAAGTTCTTATTCATAAGACCGTTAACGGGTTCAAAGCTTACTTTTAGTGGACGTTCGACATGCCTCCACTTAAAAGTTAGGTGTGCAATGAAGGACTATTGGGCATGGCAAGTACACGGCACTTAACGAATGACCCTGACTTTTTCTATCCTGTCCTGACTCCTGACAAAGCCAATTAAAAATAGATTTCCTCAGGAGTTAACATCCTTGCATGAAAACATAACAAATATTTGCAGTAATGATAGAAAATTACTAAAAACTATTTCAACGTAAATAATTTCGAGTACTTCCATTTTCCGACAGCGTAACGTGTCGTACAAATGTGAATTCAAACTATAACATCCTTCCTTCAAAGTCAAACCAAGTCCAAGTCCGACTTTGTAGAGACTAGACACAGGAACCTAATTAGTATAACAACGAATATGAAACTAATTGGATTTCCGTGCCCAGAATACCTTAAAACTTTGCTTTACTTTATGAACGACTTGATACAAGTAAGTAAACCTACACACGGGACTACACACTACATATACACTCTCACAAATTTTGTAAAAGGAAAACAACCCATAATATCGTATCGTCTTCTCTCTCAAACAAGGCACAAATGAGGCACTTTAAAAGCAATCACTAAATTAGGTCAACCACACGCATGCACTACACGGAGATGAAGACGGGCAGGCAGGCAGGGAAATCTGAATGAAATTAAATCCAAACACGGCACGACGGCAACCAAAATACTAAAACTAGCCCCAAAATCGAGTCAATCTTAGCCGGATTTTAATCTCTTTCCCATGAAACTTAAATTTTACAGTGGGTAGGAGCACGGAATACCAAACGAAGATGCAAGATTTCATGTCGTTCAAGGAATTCCATAAAACCTCCTTTCTATCTATTGAACTAATACAGTTTTAAGGCAAATTTGGTGAAAGTAAGGTGAATTTGTAGTAAAAGGTCTCAACAGAATTCCTGCTACCATACCGGGGTAGCATATTCTCCCACTACTACTGGGGGTACCTTCCACAAGGCTTGTAAACTTAGCTCAACTCAGAATTCGACCCTGCGAAAAATACGTAGTTAAAAAAATGACCTTGTCATTGACAATACTATGTTTTTGAACCTGGTGGTTGACATGTCAGGCAGTCATGCTAAGCCTCGTCCTACAACTTAAGATTCGCTATATAGTTTCTAAATCTGCTCGTCAGAGATTAACACTTGAAAAGATTTCTTTGTGACATGAGTTCACACTTAGGCTATATAAAATTTGACAATACAGTGTACAACATTGCGTACGTATACTTACGTATATACCCGATTTTAGAAACTGGGCATATATGTATGAGAGTAATTAGGACAGACAGGACTTAGGTATTATATTTCACTGGATCTCTATTGTCTGCCACTCATGTATCAATCAGTGGGACAATTGAACCGGCGTCTCCGTCGTGTCGTGAGTTACACATAAGACGTTGAAATTGAATTGGATCATCTTATTCATTCTATTCATTCGACTCATCGTATTTCGTACATCACTGTTTACAGGGTGACACATATATTCTCGACCCACTAAGGAATAGAAACCCAATTGGCAAGGTACCTGCTGTAATTAAATGAATACTTTTATCAAAAGATTTATTTTGCAAAGTGACTCAGAGTATTCACTGCAGTCGTTGAAGGATGGAACTAAAAATCAATATTGGTAACATATTTGAGACCCCGCAGAATAGTGTGGCCGAAATCCGAACAATATAAACTCGTTAAGCTCAGACTATGTACTTGTAGCAAGCAAGCAAGGCCAGACAGACTAGGGAAGAATTACTAGAAAAGAACGGATCACACGCATCGCATCATTTTCTTTCATCCAAAAAATCCATGAACCAAACCTCCCATCATCTTCATCTAATCCAAGTCGGTCACTTCTAAAGAATTCTTATTTTGAGCTGACTTAGACTTTTTGTATTTGGTCTACCTGATCATCCACAGCTAGGTTTTCACAACAATGTAGAATGTAGTACTGTGCAATCTTTGAGTAATGTATAATTCGTGCAATGACAACATTATTCGTTCGTGTGATTTTTACATTGTAGTCAAAACTTTTTAATGGAATTCTATGTCCTAGTCTCGAACTTTTGTCCAAATTTTAGTACCACACTCGGAGACCTTTTGTTGTCTGTAATAATTGCGTAAAATGTGTTAAAAAGTGTCCAATAAACCCAAATACCAAAATATCACGTATGTGTAGACCTATGAAGAAAGTGCAATTACGCAAGGGGTCATGAAAACTCAAACCTAAGTATAAGATGAAAATACCCAGGAGAATTCGAGAGAATTTTTCGGACACCGTAATACAGACGAAACCTTATACTGAGTGTGTATTCAATTCAATACAATTGCGTTCTCGATCTCAACCCACACACCGAAAATTCCCCACGTTTAATTATATATACTAAAAACCTGTCCTGTGTTCTATTATCCCTTTGGGATCGAATCGAACAAGACACGAAAATTCTAGACATCTCGAACAAAGAATTCCAATCGCCTCAAGTCCAATTTAAAATCCCTACATGTTCTCTGTCTACGATCACCTTGACAGATTCCATCTGGATGAGACTACTATATAAAACTCGTCATTACCAATAAATGCACTGCTGTTTCCATTACCAGTATTATCATTATAACCATACTTAGAGTGAAGACCATCACTTAAGAAGACCTTACCAGTTTTGAACACAAAAAGAATGGATCAAGTGGTAAGGTACGGACACATTCCTTACATACAATTGTAATGTCAAAACAAAACCAACTTTCAATTGTTGAATATTTCCTCCTTCCGCAGCCTTCATGCTCAAGATTCCCTCAACTGTCATAAAAATCGGACAACTTAATTCAGATTCAAAGACAAACACGAAGGAATCAACGAACCAAGAAGAAAAAAAATAACAAAGTAACCGAGCCAAGTGGTATGGCGAGTTAACTCTTAAGTTGTTTCAGTGCCCCAGATAATTGCATTTGCATTTGCATTCCACTGGCTTCTGGCTTTGAGTCTGGTCTTAAGTATTACACAACAATACAATACAATACAGTACAACAATGCAGGACAGACTTGTCTGACCATACCGGTTGCATTTTATTATTATATTATTCACACAATATAATTTAACGTTGTATAAAATATACAATGCTCTACTGCAGTTTTGCACACATGACAGGGACAGGTCTCACATTTACAAGGAATTTTCTTCGACTGTAAATTCCAGGCATGTTAATAATTTTACGGTTAATCACAGGTGCTCTAAGTTCATCTAAAGTTCAGGGAAACTCTAAACCGAATTTTATAACCCAATAGTAAGAACAGGTTGTTTTTTATTCCAGGTAGGGAGAAGTGGTCGTTTCTGTGTGTTTACTTTACTAAAATTATTACACCTTCGATTTGTTGTTTCCCTCTGCTGAAAAAATTCGCCGCATGCATCGTCAACTAACCATGTCAATTGCTACACCAAACCGCAAAATCCCTGACTCAAAAAATTCTGTCCTTATGATTTACGCACGATAATAAATCAACTTCCCATTTATAGCCTGAGTCAGTCAACCCTTACACTGCTGTCAACTAGAACTAACACTAACAAGGGATTGTTTTTGTCCGGATATTTCTCAACAACTTGAACTAACTCTCCTGATTTTTTTCAGTACATACTAAAAGTATGAGGTGTTAATTTTCATTTTTAGTTGAGAAATTCCCATTTAATTAGTTCGTACGAACATCCGTGTACGGAGGCTGACAATTTAATTTATTGAGGAAACTCTACCCTCCTGCCATTCCGTTCGTTTTCGCACTCACACGATGCTGAGCGTGAGAAATAGTTTCCTTTAATAAAAATTAAATGACAGTCACTATTTCTGCTACGTAAATCAAATCTGGTCACTCCAATTTATAATTTAATAAATGATATTGCACTCATTTCACTTGAAGTGAAATTGAAATTGAGTGTAAAAGGAGGATGTCCTCGGTCTAATACCAACTCTTGTGAGGTCAATTTATTAAGGACGACTACAGTGCACTTTTTACAGTCACTAACTACAAAGTCCTTGTCTTGTCAGTTTTTAGTGAGAGAATCATAACCAAACCAACAAAGGAATCGCGATGCAATGTAGTGAATGCACCTGTGCAATAATGCATGGCTAATCTAGATAAAGTGGTGCTATTTGTATGTATTACAGCGTAATACTGTACAGCTTGTACCGGAGAAACACTTGCCAGCACGAGTAGGTCATGGGAACTAGTAAAAAGACGACGTGCATGTGAAATTACAATACTACTGTAAAAAATCTACAAGGTTTGAGATGCACTGAGTTAAAACAAATAATCCCCAGTCAATTTCAATTCACTTTTGATTTTGATACGTATATGATGTATTGTCTAACTAATTCAAATTTAAAACAGTTGTAAAATTAGAGTCCAAAATTAACCGACACCTGGGATCGTCGACCATACACGTTTTTCCAAATTACTACGTTGGTATCGCAGAAAATCTAAAAATGATTTGAAATCTCTGTCCGTGGTATATCGAATAATTTTCACCGTTGACGGATTTCTTTTCGCACGGCTTACGCAGAGAACCAGAACCAAATTGAAAAACTCATCTTCGTCCCATCATCCCATCTCACGATTATAAAATTAGGGAGATGAACGAGGTTGGATTCCATGGGAAGAATGAGTATGCATTTCCAACGTACAAAAAGTTAATCATGGTCAACTCCATTAAAACTTCCCATTTTTTCCCTCTATATTTTTAATGTAGAAAAGGGTGTAGTCTAAGATTTTTGGCGTGGGAAGCGAACGACAGGGAAAGCTTTGTGACACTTGCCAATTAATTGCTTTATAATAACAGTAAACCGCACAATCAAGACTTTCACAAGATTTAATTAAAATTTTCTTGTGTCTAAGTGCTCAGTGTCCGTTGTTTAAGATTTTCTAACTGCCATAGTTAACGTGTTGGATATGGTCATTCGTGTGCCAACCAATTTACGAATAGTTAATTAATTCCACAGGTTGCCCTTACTGCCTCGTCATGTTTGGGACTCGATAATGGATTTCATTTCCAAGATATTTTTTCTACTACACGGTGAATACAAAATACAGATTAGTATTTCTTAGCGTTTATGTTTAGGATCTAAACAATTTTGCGACACCCTTCGAATTATCCCCTCACGTCGCATTTCCTCATCCAAAACTAATTCCTGGGATAACAAATGATAAAGTAACTAAAGGAAAACCAAAAAACCTTTAAGACGGAAAAAACAGTCAAAATCTTATCTCATCTTGATCCTCTTCAGACAACCTCTCCTCCACCCATTCGTTTGCTTGAGTAAAATTAATGTAACGTGCGTTCATGGACTTGAACCAAAGCAAAAGCAAAGAAATTCCTTTCCGCCAAAATTACATTTTCATCTCCACATCTCCATATTACGTATAAAAATATATACAGTGTACAGTTAGTGTGCACATCTGGATGCTGTTACTTCAGTTCATAATTACAATGCAAAAATTCCCGGACACAACACAACACAAATGGCGTAAGTGCTAACCTGGGCAGCAAAAAAAAAGAGGAAACAGAACATGAACATACAAGTGTCATTCCACTTGTATTTTTAAAACAAATTCCAATTCCAACCCACTCGCCTTCGTGCAGTCCGGCAATTCAAAATCACAATGGCCAAAAAGGTAGACTAAACCAACTCGTGAATTCCCTGTTGACCCCTTTCAGAAAAATTACAATATTTATTATTTAGATCCATTTCATTTTCAAGCCCTACTTTTTTCTATCCATCAGTGGAGTAAAACTGCACAAGGTTCTTCAAAAAATGAGGAACACTTTACTCTATTCAATCAACTAACCTGGACTTTTTAACGTGAATTGTCACACTAAAAGAGACACATTTTTTCTACCAGCACAACTTTTTTTTTGAATGACCATACACATCTGATTGAAATAAATAATTTCATATGGAAAATTCAGAAACCAAATTGACTCTGCACTCGTCAGTCGTTGTCAATACTGTAAAATGTACAAAGAAAAATTCTAAAATTGCAAAAAAGAAGTCATAAACTTCCCCAAAAAATTAACAAGTAAAGTACAAAATTGTACGGTTCATTAATTAAACCCTAGTATATTTTGAAGATTAATTCTTGAGGATGACAATGCGAATAGAGGTGAAGATCTTTGCTGAGGCGTTTCTGTAAAATATCATGCTTTAATAGTGCGTAATGTGACTTCTTCAACCCTATTCTCTCAAAACTTTTTCGTCGTCATTCTCATTCCACTTTCATGTACTATGTGGAGTCCACAGTCCACCACCATCATTTTCAAGGGAATTCATCTTAAGAAGTCCTTCTCAAGTATTCGTCTTTATTCATGGTTCGTAGACTTTTAGACTTCTAAGCTTAGCAATTGCCACTACTGATTCTTAAGACCCAAAATCTACCATCTACCTACATAAAATGACATGGGTCTGTCTCAAACAGAAGAGATCACAGTGGTAGTGTGTACCATGTCCGTGGTGTGTCTTATGAACTTGGTGTCTCAAGACAAGTCTCAAACCCAACCATTGCCATTATCATTACAATTACCATTACCACCATTTATATTAAGTCAAGTCATCGTGATGAGATTTTCCACTCTTTCAATTTATTTCTATTCTCTTTTCTACCTTCTTCATTCCATTGTTTCGTCCTTCGTTTTATTGCAGTACTCTCTTTACTGCGTGTAACGAGCTGAGTCCCTACAGTAAAATTGGAGTGTGTTTCAAGGGTCGCACCGAACATCTAGTAAATGTACTAACATGAACGAGAATATGACTTGTGTTGTGACTGTGACCGCCTAGAACAAATGATAGCTGTATGAATACTCCAGAAAATTTTCAAGGAATGTTTAAGACCGGGCAATACCCGATGCATAAGTAGTCGGGATATTTATTATGATTAGAAAATTTTGATTTGATTTGATCGGACTACTCATGCATGCACCTGTACGTACTTTGAAATTCTGGACGTTCTGGTTCAACGTGGTTGAATGCAGTGCTCCGAACTAAGCACAGTCAATCGTAAATCCAAAAGTGCATATAAAAATTAATAATTTCCTACTTAACAAATTGCCCAGCCTAGGTTTCCACTGCCAAAACGAGGACAGGTCACACCATCTGATAAAACCACCTAGCCTAATTAGAAAAAAAGGACAATGACAATGGACATCCGCTCAACCATTGGATTCCATTTCTCAAATACTTCCATATCCGCCTCCATACCAAAATCCAACTTCATGGCCGTGTACACATACAAAATCCAGAACCGTCTCGGTTAAATTGAATTGAACAAATTCAATGGTTTTTCTACTCAATCCGAACGAGTTCCAGAGAACTGGGCTCAATTCCAATGTACCTTGTCCTCCTATGTAGTATTGTCATTGTCACGTCGACCTCTTTGTCCTGCTTTTTTTCTTAGTAGTTCAACCTACATACGTACATAAACATAATACCAGTCCAGAAATTCTACAAAAGCAAAGCAAAGCAAAACCAACTGCATGAATGTATTGTTGAGATCAACCATGCAGTCAAAGACTTCTATTTTCTCTCTTCTTCCCTAAATAATGTCGAGGCATGCTGGGCGGGTGAGTTTTTCAGCTTTTTTCTGAGATTCCTTCAACACAGGGAACCCGAAAAACTCAGGAGAGTAATAATAAGTCACTCATCATTTCATTCCATTGTTACGGACTCAGCTGAAACACGTTTTTTGTTATGGACCCTTATTTTATTCTCGGCTAAATTCTTCTTCCTTCAATACAGGACAGGGCATGTATGGACTCTCACTCATGCCGGAGGATACGACAAGACAGGACAATTGCCAGGAGGATGACTCGGTCTTTGGGTCTCGTTCCAAACCAATGTCCTCCCGTACGTAATTTACTATCATTATCCTTCAGCTTCGCTCTCAGGTCCGACCTAGAAAATTTCAGGACAGTCCGAGTCGGACCTGGCAGGTTTGTCGAAGTATGTGGGCCATGTACATGTTACGAACATTTAAAATTATAAATACAACATTCCAATGCATCTCGTCATAAACAGGGTTCTTTAGATGTTGACGTAGTTTTTGTTTTTTTTTAATATATTGTCTGTGCATAAGATATGAAACTCTTCGAATCTGCATTGTTTATTTACAAAGAAAGAGTTAGATGAAAATTAAATAGACAGTTAGTAGGAAATTCATAATTCTCATTCATCAATTCATATAGAAAATATTCATAGTATTCGACACCCATGAGTATGTGCGTGTATGTGTAATTTTCAATTAAGTATACTACTACAAGACAACCTTAGTGTAAGATATTCCAATAGTCCAGGCCATTTGGAATCTGACCCGACAAGACCGATACGTATAAACTTATTCTTAGCTCATGAAGGTACGCTAGGGATGAGAAATGTATACATAGACTTCATTTTCGAAACACCCCATACCGTAGAAGTACCTTATTTTTGAGATACACCCTATTCGTGAGAATCCCTGCTAAGAAGACGACGACGGACCTACTTTTTCTTGACGTGACAACCACGCACGGAGCCATTATATTACATTATATTAGAGCCCAGAACCCGTTATTAAAATAACCTCCTCCAAATGGAAACCTTACGAGACTCTCAGCCAAAACATGTTATACGTATTAAGTTTTGAAAACTGTCATAACTGTCACCATTACACAGCAAGACACGACAATGGCACACAAGAGAACCTTGTTCATAATTCAACATTCAAATTCATACTTTTTGTCAAGAACTAACTAGACTACTCGGACACATACAACATTCCATGTAATTAGTCAATCATTAGGAAAGAGGAATTTGAGGTTTTGAACAATTAACAAGAATAAGAGCAGCAGTGCACGGTAACAAGGTACAGGTCTGCCGAGACAAGTGTAGGATTCATTTGTGTGCATAATTTGAGTATTGATTAGTTTATTTTTTCTTGAAATCTCCAAAATGCACACTGCACATTAACGATACACCAAGCTCACAAAGGCCCAACTATAAAAACTGTACAATAATTCTGACAAATAAATTGAAAACTCAGACGACTGTCGACGGTGTCAATCTGTCAAAAAAGGTTCCAATCTTTCAAGAAGTTATTCAAATTAATATCACCAAAATTCATCATACATAATTGATGAGTAAAATCAATAAATCATTAAATCTTTTCAAGAGATTCTAAATGAGTTCACGCTCTAAACCAAGCCTTCCGATCCGACACTTAAAAACTCTGTTAAAATACCCACAAAAAAGAAATTAAGAATAACGATGACAAATACTTGAGAATTTGCTCGTTGAAGTAAGCCATTCCCGGTGCATTGTTCATGTCGTGTCTATAATTTCTATACGCCCATAATTGTCTCAGAAGCCCTACCGCCGCCGCCGCCGCGTCGTACTGAAGTGACGACGAGAGAGTTGATATAAAATTTAATAAAAATAATTATATAGTCAGCAGAAAGGCAAAACCTTTAGGGTTTTGGCTCTGACTCTTATAAAGTCCGTAATTCATTTCGCAGCAAGAGATTTTTCCTCAGATTGCAATTGTAGACAGTGTGTGAGTGTCTATGTGTGTGACTTACTCAAATGAGAAGGAGAAAGACAATCTCACAAATTACGGGGAGATGAGATAAAGAGAAGATTTTTCTTTTTTATTAAAAAATGAGACATCATTCATACATGTACGTTGTAAGGTACAGTACACTGTGACTGTATCCGCTTCGGGCCTTCTCATCATCAGTATCTCATTAGAGCCATGCAATCTCAATTGTAGTCGTACATAACAATACGAGGTGGAACAGAAAATTCGTGCTATCCGAAAACTCTAAATCCTAGTTCCAGTTTCCACAGGAATAGAAATTGCACGAATTACCAAAATTTGTAACCGCAGGGACAAAGCTACCAACTAGTCTCTAGCGGTCTAGCGTAAGGCAATCAATCAGCTATACTGCGTTCATAATAGACATGCTAATTCAGAAACAAAAAACTAGGTACTGGAATTTAGTCTAAATTGTTCAATAAACAAGAACAAGAATTTGCCAGGTTTGAAAAACTATTCAGAAACCTGAAACCTTTCTCCTGGCGCACACTGTATTGGTATTCAGACATACTGGAATTAGCCTTCGCCAACAAAATGGACACATTTTTTTGTCCATAAAAAAAATAACCAAGCAAATCAAATACCTACACGAAAAATTAGGTTTCTGGAATCTGGCAACCGACCGTAATCATACCTCTGTCTGAAAACTCCATGCATGCCAACTGTCTGAAAAACTTTATGCACGATTTCCCACTACTAACTTCTACATCATCTAATTCCAGGTTTTAACCTCTATGAATACATTAGAATGGTTGGAATGGATTGGATGGTGCAATTTTGGAACACGGCGGTGGTGGTAGTGGTAGTGGGATAATAACTTCCTTTCGTGCAATTCATATCTCTGTCTCTGCATATTTTTCAATTAAATGTTGTGCTTGTGCACGTTTTTCATGCACCCACGCTAGCTATTTGGTCCTCCGGGCGGCTATTGCTAAACAACTAACTACATCTTATGCATTCAGAATTAGAATAGAATTTGTAAGTTCTGTGAGAACAAATTATATGTGAATGGAAATTTTAGGAAGGTAGGGGAATGTAATAGTGTACATACAATTTGTTCAATCTTTCACTAATCTAACTGACCCGTGTGACTTCCTTGGGGGGTCTAATCACAATGCATGCAACCAATAAAATAATTACTTAAACTAAATTAAAATGAGTAAACAAAAGTTTCAGAATAGAAACAAATGCAAGTATTTACAAAATGTAACATGAGATGGTAACTGGTTTTATGACGTTCTCATTTTAAGACTCAATTTTGCAGAACTGTCACATTACACGAAAAGTTAACACACATTTAGTTCCTCAGGCATTTAATTCGATTTTGTGTTATCCGACCTCATCTGATTCAGTCAGTTATAAAACCACACTACCAGCACCTTCGTATAATTAGAATCCACTAAATTCGCGTGATTCACATGAAAACAAATCCAAATTCACCAAAATAGAAACTCTCTTCAGTACAAATAAAAATATAAACGCTGTATTGAATAAATCATGAATTCGTGCACGTAGTGCATTTCGGCAGTTTCAGCTTCCGTAATGTCCTCCTATTATTGTCGTGTATAACCCAAAATGGCATAATACAAAATACAATACCTTTCTCTTCCATACATTCGTATTCTAAATTCATCCAGTTGCAGGAAATGTGTGCATGTTGTACGAGTGCGAGCAGTAGTCTCCGTACACTCGCAATTTATTTTGCCAGAGTTCATTACATTGTGTAAGTACATTATGTCACGTGTCACCGGAAAAGTTGAATCTGACAAGAAAGGGGTCAAAAGTAATGTCCGGATTTCTGGGTTATATTTAAATTACTCCGGAACCAGAAAGGAAATCCTGGGATCCAGTTGACTCAAATATTTTGAATTTGTTTGCTCAGTCACACAAGTTTGTATGCTTATTGACTGGCTTACATTCCAGACACTCTATAGTGTTTGCACCCAAAACAATATGTCCATGGGTTTGACGTTCTCCCTGATTAGTTCTCTGGCCTGTGACATGAAAACAAGCACGTATGGTTATGGTCGAATGAACTTAACTTTAACTCTTTACTTTATTTCTTTTGTTACTTTATTTTCATTCTCATCTTCATTTCTGCCAACCAAATTCTCTCTCTCATTTCATTCCATTCCAACTTCCAGTTATACATAGTAGTAACACAGGCAGTCAGAGTGAACAAAGTTTTGCAACCGAATAAAATACAATTTGAGAGGAACATTTGCATGGAACAAAGACCTGAACTGTACTTCTCTACATAGTTTGGTTCAAAAACAAACAATAATAGTAAAACTCTGGGTTGAATGCATGTATGGGTTCTACAAATACAACTGGAAATACAACTGCCTACTTGAATATCACCTATTACGAATAACGAATACTGCTATGATGGGTTTCCTTGCGGTACGTCGTACGTAGTTGTACAATAGTTTCAAATTCATCAATTCAGAAAATTCTACATCTGGTTAACTTTAGTTTGAGTTCACAAGGAAGCTACTTTTCATGTGAGCATGTGAAAGTGTAAAAATTGTACCGAATATGCTTGTGCTCATGACAGGAGGGTCTCGATCCCAATTTTACACGAAAAGTAGTTTCCTTGTCCGATCATAGTTGAGGCGGTGAACCGTCTGGAATCGAATAACGAATACGAATACGATTCCATCCATGCCTGGTGAATGTACAAGCAATATGCTACCAAAATGCCAAACACATTTCATTTCATTTGGTTAACAATATTTTTTCTCTTTTTCCCCATCTCTTTCTTTCTTTCTTGTCCAAAAAGTTTTTCCCAAACAAAACACTTACTTCTGGGTTGATTTGCTTCCTATTCCTTACATGCTGGCAAAACTGGGAATCCAATGTAATCAACCAATAACATACGGAAACAGAACGGTACCATTATATTTATACCACCCGTCAGCTTGCACCAGTCAGACAGTTGGTTTTGGTTTTACTATTTGCTATTTGAGTGAACGAAGCCATTATTGAATCCGTCTGCTCACTAAATGCATTCTAGTTCAAATGTCTAGTGTCTAGTACCGACAGCAAATAAGTCTAATGAGATCCCCTGGGGGTATTACCCCTTTCAATTTCCAAGTTTTAAGACTTCCTTGCCCTAGGAGTTCTGAAATGTCCGATCGTCAAATGACGCTTCGATTTCATGTGCAAGCATTTCGTGTAGCAACAAATGTGATTTCGACGATCCATTTGTGCTAAAGTTCAAACAAATAAATCTTGAGGGGTTTATCGTATCGTACTACTGAAGTGCCCAT
>JAQGCB010000991.1:0-16858 GCA_034698835.1 Protaphorura tricampata | reverse complement strand
CTTCATGCGAGTAATAGTAAACGAAATCAAGTGTATTTGTATTGGTTGTCCAAAAAACCGATTAAAAGTTTAGGGAGTTTCTTAGAAGATATTTTTGAACCACCCTATGGGGTCACCCATGCAGATGAAGTTCAATATTTATTCCCATATGCAAAATTCCCGTACATTGGACTGGATTCCGTGGATTTGAACATGTCAGAGAAAATTGTGGATATTTGGACAAATTTTGCGGACACAGGTATCCCTCATGAGGATTGGACACAAGTTCCATCTAGCGGTAGAGCAAGGAGTGATGCCCGCGTCTCTTGGTTTCAATTGGACGATGAATTAAAAATGGTGGACATAGTGGGTGATCGTATGGCTTTTTGGGATCAATTTCCATTGAGTGAATTATATGTACAAAATATAAATATTAAATAAATTAAAATTTTATTTTAGTTTCAAATGCATTATTTTGAAATTTTGACCACAATAGAGCTACGAAAAAGAATCAGACATTGATTTCAACAAATTTCTTGAGTTTGACAGACATCTGTCTGTGTAGAAAATATAAAATAAATGTGACCTAAATATTATTCAAATTATCATGTTATAGATTCCAACCGGTTTCTGACTTTATAATTTGACTCTCTCTCTCTACGAGTAAACGAAATTGAAGTATGTTATGAGGACATTATAGTGCAATTCATGACCTATCAAACAATTCCAGATATGTCATTATTGCACTCAATTCGGTAAAATATAGCTCTGCCATTTCCAGAAACGAATCAGTTCTTTGTCCGACTTTATTTGAACAAGTCAAGAAAATTTGAACCTAAAAAAAACCTAACACGAATTCTTCTAAAATGTCTCTTCTGAAATACATTTTAATCATGGTACTTCCATTCACCATATTTTTTGAACCAGTGAAGACAGCCAATAAACCGTGTCACCGTGTGAGCAAATGAGAGATTCTCTCACTTATTTTCGGTAGAATTAGAATTCCATTGTCAAGATTTGATTGATTTAATGCTCATTCGGTTTTTAATGAATTATGTATTTTAAAACACACATTTTTAAAAAAATGGATGAGGATTAGCAGCCGGTCCATCTAATTTAGTGTCTTGTAAAACATCCCAATGCTCTTGTATCTTCCCGCCCTCAAATCGATAGATGTCTGCAACAGCATAGACTTTTCCCAACAATTGAAGTTTCATGTGCATCCATACAAAATCTCCATCTCCAACAATCCTTTGGATTTCAACTTTTGTTTTTGGTTCACCAGCAAGGTTCTCCACAAATTTTTTCAAGGAAGCTCTTCCATCTGCATCTGGATTGTGTTCAATGTAATTTTCATGGAAGTATTTTTCAATATTAGCCGTGTTGAAATCTCCAAATAATTCTTGAGTCATTTTCTTGACCATTTCTTTGTTTGCCGTAGGGTCATTTGTTTTTGCACTAAAAAATAAAAATTAATTGATATGGACGGTCAAATAGTATTATACATAATTAATTACTCTTAACTCACGCCATGTTAAAGTCGACTTCGAATTCTCACGGACGGACGGACGAATTAATTTCCAATTGACAAATTAAATTGAGTCGTACGTTAAAAATTACGACACGGTTGATTTGATTTTACGTAACACGTACAGTAGTCTGATCGAGAGTAAATGAAGGACACGTACGCGTAAGAGTAGAATTCGGGTATGCATGGATAAAAATAGAGACGTAAAGCAAATAAGCAAATTTAGAGGAATGTGAATGGGTTTGATAGTGTTAGAGTGATTTTTTGTTTATCAATTAGAGTCAAGTGCGGATGACCTCATTTCAATTTTTCCACGTGGCTTAATTGTTTACACTATTCAGATGCAGACCATATGCATATGCCTTGAAAAAAATAATTGCACAAAATACACGAGTAAATTTTTGACGTAAGTATTTAATTTCAAGTAGAAAACATAGTTTTTTTAAATTGAAATGATTGAATTATTCGTTTTCCCTGTACTCTTCATAAGTTTTAAAATTCGAGTAGAAATTTTGCATTTGCATACACTCATACTCTATCATAAAATAGTCAATGTCCGTAGCCTCTCGACCATACCATACTCCTGAAATTAATTTCTCCAAAATAAAGTGTGTTTCATTCCCAATTAATTCCCCCTTGGTTGCAATGATAAAATTTTCCATTTCTAAAAATTTTCCGTCCTCAACATCCTCAGAATTTTTCTGCCATTCAAAATGTCGTAGATAAATCCATTCAATATTTTCGAAATTGTCAACAATGGATTTTAATAACGTTGGGTTAGATATCCCTGCATTATAATATGAGGCAATTCCAATTCTTTTAATATTTGGAAAATATTTTGTAAAATTGTCCAAGAATGATATTTCCATGCTGGTTTGAAATAAGTAGAGTTCTTCCAAACTCCCGTAAGGTGTCGGGATGTCCGTGTCTGTGCCCATCGTCAATTTTACATTTACCCCGTGAAGTGTCAATTTCTTTAATTGTTTGGATTTAAAGTCCCTCCCTAAATCTATGTCCAAGTGAATGTACCGAAGGTTGTCTAGAACGAGTTCCTCTAATTCACCGCATTCTCCAACAATTGTGACCAAATCTACGTCCTTCTCTTCAAACCTGACTCTAGAAATTATCAATTGTTTTAAATCAGTCGGCCCATTGTTGTATTTTAAACCAGAACATTGTAACAATTGAATGTCATCTATCCTCACATCCCTCAATGCTAACTTCGTGAGCTGTGTCCATTCACCCACAATTTTTAAAATTGTACTTGCCTTACTAACTAAATTTAAACTCAATTCATTGTCAATTAAATTCAAATCCTTCAAATTTACCGCGTTACCAAGTTTGAGAATAATATTTCCATCCACTGTCAAACTAATGTCCCTAAATAGTGCATCCTTCAATGGAAATACAGGATTACTTGATAAAAAGAATTTGCCTTCCAGCTCTGACTTTTGAATGTAGATTTGTAAATCATAGGCTGATTTCTCGATGTTTTGATTCATATTAATTTCAATATGATTTGGTGCAATTTGATATTCAGGTTTGAAGTGATTTCCATATATATATTGAAATATACTCTGTTCATACCCAGTGAAAATTTTTCCTCTCCATTTTTTTGAGTTTCCAATTCGTCTCAACATAAAACCATTTTCATTGCAATCCAAATCACCTAAAAAAATTATACACATTAATTTGACAGGCCCTTAGGAAATAAAAGCTTAAGAAAATAACACTTACGAAAAAAACCTTAGGAAAAAAATCGGTAACTCACCCTTTGTTTGTTTTAAAAATTTGGACATTTCATTTTGTGTTGGAGCAGATGACGCCGTCCAATTAAAAAATGTAAAATGAATGAATTCAATTTTAGGGAGTTTCTCGAGGGTATTCTTTAAAAATTCTGGATTTGGCTGACTACCGTTTTCAGAACTGATGAGAAATAAATTTTTCAAATTTTGAAAATTCTCCCAAGGTAAATCTTCAAAAATACATCCTTTGAGGTATATAGATTGTAATGTGTTAATTTTCTTTGATGAATTTGTTGCGGCAGTGTTAATCAGCTTGACATTCTTCAGAGTCAATTCAGCTAAATATGTTGAAGTCAAAACTTTTCCAAAATCCAATATTTCATGTCCATTTCCATTCAAATCCAATAAATTCAAATTCGGCATGAAGTCCCAAGCGTTCTCCAGAAAAGATGCGTCCGAAATGCATGAGTCTATTATCAATGTACCCATGGACGTGAGCACTGAGTTAAGTGTCACATTTGAATTGCAGTTGAGACATGTCACATTACCATTCTTGATGTACATGTGCCATATCCTTTTGGATGTTAGTGTCTCACCCAAATCCAAACTTTCATAATTGAGTTGGAGGTTAAGAGATTCTAAATGTGTACATTTACGAATGAAATCACTCATGTCACTAAATTCCACATTCAACAGATTCAACATTCTAATTGCGTCCGGAGAAATAAAATCATCCAAATTTTTGACTTTGCAATTCTCTAGATAAATTTTTAAGTTGCTGATCTTTTTGGCAGGTTTGATGGATTCAAAAATTATGGTCGGATCGAACCATTTAATTGTGAATGGCCTGAACGGTGTAAATCCAAATTCCGCCTTTTCATTCAAAGAAATATGAATTGTGACACCTAGTTCCCAAATATTTTCTTCGGCAGAAAATAGGTTTTTCGAAAATATTTGACTCGTGATAATCGGATAATCTGAGTCAGAAATATTTTCATTCGTGCTCAATTTCAACTCAAAATATTTCAGCCTCGGCAGCAGGACTTTTCTCAACACCGAATTCATGTCAGTTATATTTTCAATTCGTCCAGCAATATTCAACTCTTTGCAATTGTTCAGGGCAATGGGACTATAGGGCTCCATTGGGTTTTGAGGTTGTCCATGATTTGGTCGTCTTTTTGATTTCTCCGTACTTATTTCCAACTCTCCATCTCGAAAAACTCCAAAGCTGTTTGATTTTAAAAATACATATATTTAAAAAAAAATACCACCTGATTTTGGTATTAAGGGGGTTCAGCAAATGCTATAATATTACCAAGTTATGTCGACATTATTCTCAACATAATTTCCGTCGCTCAGAATGACCCCAATGACCAGTACCATAAATAGACACACCGGAATTTTTAAAGATGAGAAATCCATTTCTTTCTCTTGCGTTTGACGCCTGATTTTTTTCTGACTGTAATAATTAGTCCTGCAAGTCCTGTCGCTGGACCAGGACTGATGGTTTCCTATTGACTACGAATGTAAAGTTAGTGATTCGCGTATTTGTTCATCAGAGTTTCACATCCATTCAAAAATTGCAAAAAAAAACTTAAAAACATTTGAGTATGAGAATGATTAGGTACTCATGTTAATTCAAAGTTCCACAATCAACTTTGAACTATTTGAACCCATTGACTTTTTTTATGTTGTGTACATGCCGTAAATAAATATCTAACAAGGAAATGACTTCCGCTCAGGCTTCAGTGCGGCACGGTCATGGTCAATTAATGTGTATGAAAAATAATTTATTACTTATTAATTCTAATGCAGACTTGAATTCAAGGGTAATGGAAAATTACTAAATTTTGCAGTGGAGTACGGTTATTCTTCGGCGTTGCACAATGTACAATGAATTAGACAACATGGCAATAGTTTGCTTTCTGAAGATTTTTTTCTCTACTCTATTATATTTTACACTAGTCCATTTAATCATCAAAATAAATCCTGGCTTCTAACAGTAAGAAAGATCAACTTTTACATGGTTCAATTTACTTTCCATTGAATCAAGTAATTCGCAGAATTCAATTCCAACAAGATAATTTAATTGAAGAAGAACGTGGTATTTGTCAAAGGAGACTGTGACCGCACCCTAATCATGTAATCACGCGCATAAATCTGTATTTTTTTTGCATACATATAAGCTATGGAACAACTTCATTAAACCTCAGACAAAATAAATAAAACCAAGATTCGTATCTTGAATTTATTTCAGTTGTTAATTTTTCGACAAACAGAGATTATACGGCTCAAAAAACGAAAGGAGAAGAAATGGGTGCATCTCCATTCAAAATTCTGATGTGTGTACTCCTGTCACTTGTCTGTGGTATTCTGGTTGACGAAAATAACAACACTAATCCTTCCGAGGAATCTGCAATTGATCAAACTTATGTCGAATGGTAAGCAATATTCTTTACATGACAAAATATTTTGTTTACTATTAGAAAATGAAAGGAGACAATTCTTCGGATACAGATAGGATTTGAAAGATCACTACCATTAAACCGTGCCTTTTTATTCAAACAGCATTGGTTATTTTCGAGATGGACAATTGGAAATAAAAATAACTTTTCCAAAATCAAAAAGACGACCAACTTATGCGGAAGTGGAAAAACCCAACAAGACTTCTATCCTTAATAAATGCACATACCTGAAAGTCGTGGTAGAAAATGCAAGTGATGTGAACTGGGCTCAAGTTAAAAAACTTACAATGCCGAGACTTACATTTTTGGAATTGAAATTGGGCACAAATCAAAATATTTCCGAATCTGACTTCATGAATCAAATCATTTGGAAAGATTTATTATTTTTTGACAAACCAGGGAAAGATAATAATATTTGGGAGCTCGGTGTATTCATTCGTATTTCTTTAAATGCAAAGGCAGAATTTGAATATGATCCAGACTACCCGAATGAAATAAATCAAAGTTTAACAGTGAAATGGTTCGACTTGACACAAATCATTGAATTCTTAAATCCGACGACAGCCAACAAAATTAACTTCGGAAAAATTCATCTTCAAAATTGTGAGGTCGAAAATTTGGATTTTATCTCGACAAACTCTCTAAAAACATTAATCATGTGGAACGTGGAATTTAGTGACATGAGTAAATTCATCCAACAGTGTACGTCATTGGAATTCCTTAGCCTGTCATTAAACTACAAGACAACAATTGACTTGGCTGAAATTCTAACATCTGTAAATATAAAGACATTGTCGATCAGAAATGGTACTGTGACTTGGGGTAACCACTCAAATGTGACACATAACTTAGTGCTCACCTCTTTGACGGATTTCTACATGGACAGATGTGTTTTGGATACTTCATTCCTAGAAAACGTTTGGGAATTCATGCCGAATTTGAATTTATTGGATATGACTGCAAATTATCAAACAGTTGATATAGGAAAAATTTTAACTTCAACATCTTTGACATATTTAACTCTGAGGAATGCTAGAATTACCAATCCGACGGCAATTAGTATCTCATATAATAAAATGTACTTATTACGGGCTTTATTTCTCAAAGACTGTATTTTTGAAGATTTACCTTGGGAAGTATTTCCAGTGTTGAAATATTTGATTGTGATCAGTGATTTTGAAAATAGTACTCAGGCAAATCCAGAATTATTAAAGAACAGTTTGGAGAGACTACTTGGCATCAAATTCATTCACTTGAATCTATTCAATTGGACAAAGTCATCTTTGGATCTCCAAATAGAAATGTCTAAATTCTTAACTCAAACGAAAGGTGACTTGCATGGAAATGAGAACGGTTTCATGCTCCAACGAATTGAAAATTCAAGAAAATGGAGAGGAAAAATCTTCACAGGATATGAAGAAAATATAATTGAATATATTGGAAAGTACAAAGACAATATTTTTAAAATTGAACAACCAATTGCACCAAATCACATTGAAATTAATTTGAAACAGTACAAGGACAAGGTCAAGAAATATTCATACGAATTAGAATCCTACATCGTGAAGTCAGAGCTCGAAGACAAATTCTTCTTATCAAAAAATCCTATAGTATTGTCACAATTTACAAATACTGAAAATATTAGTTTGACAGTGGACGGAAATATTCTTCTTAAATTTGATCACGTGGATTTGGGTGAAACAAATGATTTGAATTTCCTTCATAATGAATTGAGTTTGAATTTACTTCGCAAGGCAAGTACAATTTTAAAATTGTATGAATTTACGCCACTCAGGAAATTAGCATTGAAGGAAGTGAGCATCGATGACATTCAATTGTTACGATGTTCCAGTTTAAAATACAACAATGGAACTGGGCCTGGTTTAAAACAATTGATAATTTCTCAAGTTAGGTTTGAAGAGGAAGACGTGGATTTGGTCACAGTTGTTGGAGAATGTGGTGAATTGGAAGAACTCGTTGTACATGACCTTCCATTTAACTTGGATTTAGGGAGAGATTTTAAATCTAAACAATTAAAAAAATTGTCACTTCATGGGGCATTCGTAAGTTTGACGGTGGACACGGATACGGACGTCCCGACACCTTACGGGAGCTTGGAAGAACTCTACATATTTAAAACTACCATGTACAAATCATTCTTAGACAATTTTACAAAATATTTTCCAAATATTAGAAGAATTGGAATTGAATCAGGATATTATCCATGGAATTCTAATCCAACGTTATTAAAATCTATTGTTGACAATTTTATAAATATTGAATGGATTTATCTAAGAAATTTTGAATGGAAGAAAAATTCGGAGAACGATGATGAAGCATTTTTAGAAATGGAAAATTTTATAATTGCAACCAAAGGTGAATTAATTGGGAATGAAACACATTTTATTTTAGAGAAATTAGTTTCTGGGGTTTGGAAGGGACGCGAGTGTACGGATAAGGATTATGTAATGATAACATATCAGTCTTTGCAAATGGAAAATTTCTACTCAACCTTCAAAGCTCACGAGGAGTACAGGTGGAGGCTCTAATTAGATTTTTCAAAAATTCGGCATGATTAGTAACGAATATTAAATTAATTAAATTAATGAATGGATTGCTTTTAATTAATATTAATTCATTTTTATAATTGGAATGTTATTAAAGTTACTCATTTTTATGTTTTACCGGACTTCAGTTTTTTTCGTTCATTATACATTTTTCTTATTTCCACAAAAATTGTGAATGAAGCAAAGATAATTTATACAAAGTTGAAATATTCTGCAGTGTGTCATAAATTTGAATTCAAGGGCAAAGGAAAATTTTTGATGACGAATTAAATCTCCACAACACAACACAAGGTACTCTAATTACATAACTTGCATAATAATGCATGCATCTCATTTTTTGCTTGAATTTTTAGAGACGAGTTTATTATTTATTACTTTGTTTTTGTGTTCAAAAATTAAAGAGATTTCTAGATTTTTTTTTTGAATTCCAGGATAATCCAGAATCATTCATTAATCCGGTTTATAATTACTTGTCATGTCACGTCAGTCAAAATTGGACACAATTTCAATTCATAATTTATACAACTCAGGTGGGTGTGATGAAGATGAGATGTGAATAAATTAATTCATCTCTTGACGCTCGTCTCATCTGTTTTGTGCTTGCAATTAATGAATGAGTCATCCACGTCTACTCAAAATTCTCGTCTGCATGTAAATACATGTATTTACTTCAAACTCATCTTTACATTTTCCTGTTTTTGCTAATTAGTCAAGTCTTCTCGTTAAATTTTAATTGAGGTTAAATGAAGGTGGTCTCCAGGCAATTTCTTAAAAAAATCATTACAAAAATTTTATATAAAATCAGCCGTAAATCAAAACTCAGAATCAGTGTTCAGCCAATAATTCCATACACACAACACATTTTCACACAAAATAAATCATCTACAATGAACAAACTCGTTTGCGTAAGTCAGTCCAGTATGCCAATTTTTTATTGGATAGAATATACAGGGTGTGCAAAACTAATAATTTATATATTTTTTTAAAAATAGGTCCTTCTCCTGGTGGGATTCGTGGTGGTGTTGACGGAAGCTGTTGGGAAGGAATACACTCCTTACCTGTACGGATGGTCTGATGGAGACAATGATGGATTACCACCTGGTGGCGCTGCCGCCGCTCCTCGTGGGAGTGCCCCTGCAGCCGCACCACGTGCAGTCCGCCAAATTCCGGACTACATTTTCGAACGCAATAACTAATTAATTTACGCTAATTTTGACTCAAAATTTGTGGATAATGGAAGTAATCCGAATTTAAAGTATAATAGTTTGAAAAAGTTAAATTCTTTGTTGATATGAAATTGTGAATAAATTCCTGCAACATATTATTAGTTCAAATACACGTACATGGGTTTATTTTCTATTTGACATATTTTAATTTTTGTTGATAGAAATATTCCTTGTAAAATTGGTATCTGTTGTGTATCGTATATATGCTTGCAAAATTGTAAATACAAATATTTCCGCTGCAGACTGAATAGAAAGAACAATAAGCTGTAATTTTTAAAGTAGGACCGAATTGTCTGATTATATAGAATGCAATGGAAAACTACTACTATTTAATTATTTTTTAATCCTGTTTCTTTCGGAAATAACTGGACCGTGTTCACAGGCACGCACTCAGGGCATCACCCTCGGATTAATTAGAATTCTACAATATGACAATCTAAGTGGTTCAAATAAATTATGTTACATTATATGCCGGAGTGATTACGCATTGATTGCATAAAATTACCTACGTGATTTTCCAATCACGTCCTTAAAATTGGACCTATAGTCAAGTCAAACTCCGATTGAGATAAGGAATAAAATTATACTTTATCTTGTTTTTCTCGTAGGCATGCATACATACCTGAGTCTCAGAATGACACAATAAATTGAACTAATTGCATTAACCATGCATGTAATTGATAAAAACACCTATGTAAGTATTTAAATAAACAGCATGGATTGAAATAATTCCATGGACAATCAATTTTGGGTTAGTACATTTAATTGTACAAATTGGTTCTGACTGGTAGGATCCACATATCCGCATTAATTTATAGCATAGAATAATTTAAAATGGATTTCCGAGAAAAAGCTGTTAATCCAAATCCAATTGCGACTACAAACCCAATTTCTAAAATTTTCTTTTGGTGGTTACTGCCTTTGTTCAGAAAAGGTTACAAAAGTGATTTAACACTAAATGATATGTATGATGCACTCAAAGAAGATCGTTCAGAGACACTCGGCAATTTTTTAGAAAAGTAAGTCCGATTTATATATAGATTTCTATTAATTTTTTTTAAATGCACATATTTTTTTTGTTTTAGGGCTTGGGACCAAGAAGTAGTGAAAGCGAAGGAGAAAGGACAACGGCCAAAATTCTACAAAGCAATCCTTTCCGTTTTTGGCCCATATTATTTTTTCCTTACATTATTCTTGGCGATTGACGATTTGATTATCAGGTAATCCACGAAGACGTAGTACACAACAAATTAAATTACAACATAATTTATAATTAATTGAAAACGTACACAACACAATTTTTTTTCAGAGTGGCTCAAACTCTTTACCTAAAATGGCTGATTGAGTCCTTCTCCTTGGACTACAATGTAGAGGATAAAGAATTGAAGCAATATTTGTATGCGAGCGGAGTTTGCTTGACCACTCTGCTTCATTCCTTGCTAATTCATCCAACTGTATTTGAATATGCACATGAGGGAATGAAGTGTCGGATAGCATCATCGTCTCTCATTTATAGAAAAGTATGTTTTTAACAGGTGTTGTCTATTTACCTCCTATAACGATACACCGCCTCATTGTTGATATTTTAGGCACTACGTTTGAGTCGATCTACCGAAGGTCAAACTACAATGGGTCACATCGTGAATCTTCTCTCGAATGATGTGAATCGTTTTGACGTTGGTCCTATCTTCATCCCATACATTCTCATCGGTCCTGTCCAACTCGCCATTTTCACTTATTTTATTTGGGAAGAATTGGGTCCCTCTTCTTTGGCTGGAACAGGTTTCGTAAGTTTTTCTAAAATTATGTTTCCAAAATTTTTAAGTCCTTCAGTTTAATCAAATTTCTATTTTTCTCAACACAGATTTTACTCTTAATGCCAATGCAGTGTAAGTCTAAGTGTGTATTTGAGTTACTTGCTAATTGTAGGATGCGAGCGCCATCTGCTCTGCACTAAACAACTAAAATTAATATTTGAGAACTTTTTTTAGTTAAACTTGGGACATTATTTGCGGACTATCGTCGTAAAATTGCTGTGAAAACGGACGAGAGAGGTCGTATCATGAATGAAATCATTATCGCCATCCGAGTCATTAAAATGTACGCTTGGGAAAAACCATTCTCTGCCATGATTGAAAATGCTCGACGGTAAGGCATACATGCATATACATAATATTAATTATTACAATGGTTTTTGAGTTATAATTTTGGACAATGGTATTTTGGTATTGATTTTAGAATGGAAGTCAAAATATTGCGAAGATCTGCATATCTCAAAGCCTTCTCCCTCTCTCTATTCATCTCATCCGCAAAAGTCATCACTTTTGTGACATTCGCAACATATGTCCTTACAGATCACGTGTTGACTGCGAATAAAGTATTTTTTGCTGTGTCGGCGTACAATGTGACTCGACAGGTCATGGTCAGTTTTCTACCGAGTGGTGTAACAGCGCTTGGAGAAGTATTCGTAACGATGAGTCGAATTGAGGTAACAAATTTCAAATTAAAATAAAATTAAATGATCGAAATTCAAAATTATGATTGTAATTCTTGTAGACATTTTTACTGCTTGAAGAGCAAAAAGTTTCTCCAAATCTCACAGTTAATCCGATTCCAGTAGTCAATGGAAATAATAACGAAGGTGCGGAGGCAAGAGTCCAAATGATCAACGCAACTGCACAGTTAGTAAAATAAAAAATGTCCGAATTATTTCAGTTTGGTCTCATAGAAAATTAACTGTACGAACTCCCTAATTAGTTGGACTAAAGAAAAAGTCACACTTGACAGAATTACAATGGATCTTTCCGGAGATAAACTTGTCATGGTCATCGGTCCAGTTGGATCGGGAAAGGTACGTACTTTTATTTTAATAACATTACCGTTTATAGAAAAATTAATGCATACAATTAATTTGTACACGTGTAGACATCCCTCCTGAACGCCCTAATATCCGAACTACCAATTTCGAGTGGAAAATGTATTCTGAATGGAAAATCCTCCTACGCAGCCCAAGAACCTTGGATATTTTCTGGAAATCTGAGACAAAATATACTTTTCGGCCAAGAATTTGACCAAGAAAGATATGACGAGATAGTGAATGTGTGTGCATTGGAAGAAGACATGAAACAACTCCCTTTCGGTGACAATACAGTTGTTGGAGAGCGTGGAGTGGCTCTCTCTGGTGGTCAGAAGGCAAGAGTCAATTTAGCCAGAGCATTGTACAACCCAGTCGATATTTATTTACTGGATGACCCACTGAGTGCTGTGGATGCGAGTGTGAGTCGACATATCTTTGAAAAATGTGTGAAGAAGTATCTCCAAGGTCATCTAAGGATTTTGGTCACTCATCAACTCCAATATTTACCACAGGCAGATCATATCATTGTGTTCAATGAGGTAGAAAGAAATTTTTATGATTACTTTCTCTTTTTTTACAAAAAATATCTGACTTTTCCTAAGCAATGATATTTTGATTTCAGGGACAAATTCTAGCTCAAGGGACTTACAAGGAACTCGTTGATCTCGGCATTGATTTTGTGAGTCTTTTGGCCAGTGAAACTGAAGATGACTCAAATGATACTATGAAAGAAAGTGTGGTTAAGACAGAAATCGAGGTAGAAATTAATATCAATACCAATAAATAAATACAATGATGACCTTGACCTTGACCTTTTTTGTATTTCCTCAGAAATCTCGCAACAAAAATGTCGAAAGTGAAAAGCCGAAAGACCAAGTGGAAACGATGGCAATGGGTTCTGTGAATTCAAAACTCTATTGGGAATACTTCCGTTCTGGCGGTTCAAATTGTGAAATCTTTTGGTTGTTCCTTGGATTTGCTTTGACTCCCGTTCTATTTTCAGCTTCGGATGTTTGGCTGACACAATGGTAATAAATAAATCAATTGTTTAAAAAAAAAACTTAAAAAAAAATTCTCAAAATTTTGAAGGACAAATGACGAGGAACGTAGAAGCCGTGACCCAAATGAAAATGAAGGGAATTTTTGGAATTTCGGTGAAGAAGTATACATTTGGGTGTACGCAGGACTCACCATTTTAATATTTGTCGTTATGTCACTCCGTGCCATTTATTTTTTCCAATATTGCATGAAAATCAGTATCAATGTTCACAATCAAATGTTTACAAGTCTCGTTCGTGCACCCACGAATTTTTTTGATGAGAATCCTTCGGGTAAGAAATTAAAATTAGGATCTAATTTAAAATTGATGTCTTAAAATTTTTTTTTTACATGGCAGGAAGAATAATGAATCGTTTCACCAAAGACATTGGATCCATGGATGAAATGCTGCCATCTACATTTTTTGATGCCTTGGCAATTTTCTTACTCATGTTGGGTATCCTAGTCGTAGTCATAATTGCAAATTGGTACATGATTATTGCGTGCATTATTCTCATTATACTCCTGGGCCTGATGCGAAGATTTTTTATAAGGACGGCTCGTCATGTCAAACGCATTGAATCAGTCGGTATGTTCATTTTCACAAAATTCAAATACGTTCAATTAATTAAATTTAAATTTTAATATTTGTTGTTCTATTTTTTTTGGTACAGCCAGAAGTCCAGTTTTTACTCACATGACTGCATCAATGCAAGGTCTCACAACAATCAGAGCGTCTGGGTCACAACAAATCCTTGTATCTCAATTCGATGGATACCAGGTCATAATTTTTTTTAAATACTTGCGTATTTTTTTTAAAAAAAATCGATTAATAAACTTTCGTGAATTTTTAGGACATACATTCTTCTTGTTTTTATATATTTGTGGCTTCGAATCGTGGGTTCGGAATTTGGCTTGAGATGTGTTCAGTTCTATTCTTGACAGCTGTCACATACAGTTTTCTCATTCTGTCAAGCGGTAAAGATAAAGTAGTAGCTAGGTATGAATTTTTCTTATAGATTATTTTTTTAGATGGAAATCTTTGATTCATAGATACCCTTGGAGGAAATGTGGGTTTGGCAATTTCCTCTGTTCTCGGTCTAACTGGTACATTTCAATGGGGAATGCGTCAATCGGCTGAGACTGAGAATTTAATGACGTCTGTTGAGAGAGCTCTGGAGTATGCGAAAGTAGAACCGGAAGCTGCACTTGAGTCGCCTTCAGGTATTCCCACAACATTTAGATTTTGAAAAAAAAAAATTATCAAAATTTTTCATTTCTTTTTTGAAAATTCACAATTTAGGTAAGAAACCACCAAAGCTCTGGCCGACCGGAGGACACATCGAATTCAGGAATGTGTTTCTTGCGTACGAAGATAAAGATGTTTTGAAAGATTTGAGTTTTGACATAAAATCCAAAGAGAAAATTGGGATAGTTGGTCGAACTGGTGCAGGAAAGAGTTCCATCGTGGCTGCATTGTTTCGAATGACAGAACCAAGAGGAAAAGTTTTGATTGACAATGTGAATGTGAATGAGATTGGACTCCATGATCTACGGAGGAATATTTCAATCATTCCACAAGATCCTGTCTTATTCTCAGGCACAGTTCGTTACAACTTGGACCCATTTGATCAATTTGAAGATGGGGAGCTCTGGAAAGTTCTGGAAGAGGTTTGCAACTTTATTACTACATAATATAATTATGCAAATTTTGACATTACATTTTGAAACAAATTATTTAAATTTCTTAGGTGGAACTGAAGGAAGCAGTTCCAGCCTTAGATTTCAAAGTAGCAGACGGTGGGAATAATTTCAGTGTTGGTCAAAGACAATTGGTCTGCCTAGCAAGAGCCATCTTACGTAAAAATAAAATTATTGTCATGGATGAAGCAACGGCTAATGTTGATCCAAGGTACTATCACAAAAAAACCTAGAAATTCTAATTCTGCTTGTGGCAAAATTGTGGCAACATTTTCAAATACATTTTCAAATTACAGAACGGACAACTTTATTCAACGAACAATAAGGACTAAGTTTGCAGAATGCACGATAATTACAATTGCTCATCGACTTCATAGCGTCATGGACTGTGACAGAATTCTAGTTTTGGACAATGGATTTCTCAAGGTAAATTCAGTATTGTTTGACAACTAAAAAATTTTTGACGTATGTAATGCGTTGTTAATTCTCAACCATACTTCCAGGAATTCGATCATCCTCATACGCTTCTCCAAAATCCAAACGGAATTTTGTCTTCTATGGTTGCTCATACTGGGAAATCCAGTCGTCTCCAGTTAATACAAGTGGCAGCCCAGGTAAGTAAATCAACAACTAAAAATGATATCGCTATCATATTCTTTTTTTAATTTTAATTCCATTTTCAGGCATTTTCCGGTCGAAGAGGATCATTCCTAGCAGATAATGCGGAGAGTCGGGATGATATTGATGAAGATGACTTGTACCAAAAAAGTCTTCGTAATGATGAATAACTTCTAAATAATTATACTTTTGATTTCGAGTAATCTCAAATAAAAATAGTAAATTGATTAACTACCAGCTGTTTATTAGCCCGTGGACTTTAGTCCCGTAGAGGGCTTATAAAATCCTCATGTCCGTAACAGACAGACAGACATACCTGTCGACTTGCTTCACACTGCCTCTCAGCAGATCGTCACACTGCTGCAGGAAATATAGGGTTGCTGCCACATTTGTCCGTAACAGACAGACAGACAGACCTGTCGACTTGCTTCACACTGCCTCTCAGCAGATCGTCACACTGCTGCAGGAAATTTAGGGTTGCTGCCACATTTGTCCGTAACAGACAGACAGACAGACTGCTACACATTACCTTACAATAAATAGTCACACTGCTGCAGTCTGTCCGCAGACTACTCACGCATATAGAACTATCGAAAGCCAAAAACATCAAAGCATTCTGAATGCTGTTTCGCTTTAGACTATGTTGGTTTAAAAGCAATCCAGAGGCGGAACGGAAAAATTTGAACGCTAACTGTAATACGGGATAAGATATCAATGTTAAAGAGATATGCCCTCCTCCAGATGGGACTTGCAATGTTAAAGAAATACATTAGAGAGATATGCCCTCCTCGAGATGGGACTTACAATGTTGGAGATAGGGAGACTTAAGACGATACAAAGCGATATGCATAATCTTGGGGTGTTTAACAAGGGAGGTTACGCCCATCTCTTCAACATGGGAGGTTACATGGGAGGTTACATTCCCATCTCTTATATGATTAGAAGCATGGTTTCCAAGCACCAAAGATGAAGCGCTCCTCTTAATTTTGCTTCCATTCGTCTTGCTTTGAAACCGCCCATCTCTTCAACATGGGAGGTTACATGGGAGGTTACATCCCCATCTCTCCAACATGGGAGGTTACATCCCCATCTCTCCAACATGGGAGGTTACATCCCCATCTCTCCAACATGGGA
>JAQGCB010000990.1:0-16865 GCA_034698835.1 Protaphorura tricampata | reverse complement strand
ATTTTTCTATGCTTTAATTCTATGTATAATACAGGTATTAACTGATCCGATGCTCATGTTCTGTGATGAACCAACTTCCGGTCTGGATTCCACAACCTCACAAAATGTTATTTCCACATTGAAACAATTGACGGATAAAGGAAAAACAGTCGTTTGTACAATTCATCAGCCTTCGTCACAACTTTTTACAATGTTCGACAAAGTTTTACTCATGGCTGAAGGACGGCTAGCATTCTTGGGTTCTACATCAGAGGCACTCACATTTTTCAGCAGGTAAAAATTGTACATATATTAAATTACTTAAATTCGTGCCATTAATTCCTGCATCTTTTATTACTTGAACCATTTAGACTGGGTTGTGAATGCCCTCCAATGTTCAACCCGGCGGATTTTTTCATCGATACTTTGGCTATCAAAAATACCAACAGCCATGATATTGTGAAAAAAATTTGTGACACTTTCGACGAAAGTTCAAGTGGAAAACAGATAAGAATTACAATTGAGTCTAAAATTGATGACAACCAGATACAAAAATATTCCAAATCGAGATCTCCTTACAAGGCATCCTGGTGTAAACAATTTTGCGCAGTATTGCGGCGTTCCTGGATCTCCTATACAAGGGACCCTATGATTCTTCCGATGCGATTAGTTCAAACATTGGTAATTTTTGTGAGCAATTTAATTCGAGAATCTTTTGTGTGGAATTTTGAAAATTTCTTCTACTCTTTTCAGATATTGTCAATGCTTGTCGGAACAATATTTTATCAATTGGATTTGGACAATTTTTCGGGAATGCAGAATCTGAACTCCGCCCTCTTTATGCTTCTGTCTTGTGTGTCATATCAATTTATTATCGGAACGCTTGACGTAATGTGTTCAAATTGAAGGTGGTTTGACACTTTTGCACTCAATTAATTCTTGACTTTGAATTTTCATAGTTCTTCTGTTCCGAACTACCGATATTTCTACGAGAACATTTCAATGGAATGTACCGGACGGACGTTTACTACATTTCCAAGATTCTAGTCGAAATGCCATTTTTTATAATTCTTCCTGCAATACTCACCACCATATGTTATTTCATGATTGGGCTCTATCCGTCCACTGAATGTTTTCTTCAAACATTACTCATCATGGTTATTTTTGCAAATGTCTGCTCAGGAGTTGGTACGTACGTACTTGAAATTATGAGATATTTTATTTTTTACGACTTTCCTTTATGCAAAATTATGTAATTAATTATAAATTATTCTATTAATTTTTTTCAGGGTATTTTATATCTTGTGCAGCTGCATCTGTTGCCGTGGCCTTGATTTTAGTTCCACTTGCGTTATTCCCATTTTTTCTATTTAGCGGATTCATATTGAGACCGGGGTAAGAAATAATTAGGTTCAAGCGAGAGCGAAGGGCTGAATTGCCAATAAAATTTAATTTTGTTATTAAATTTTAGGACCGGTCCAGTCTTCTTAGTCTGGTTAGAAGATATTTCATGGTACTTCTATGGATATGAAGCCTTAGCCATTGTGCAACTAAAAAATCTTCATGAACTTAAATGCAATTTTCCTAATGGGACTTGTCCAGATAATGGCCTTGCCGTTTTAGAGAGTCAAGGTTTTAATAAGGTGAGATTCAATCGTATACCTACTCTCCTAAATACGTAAATGTATTAATTCATCTTTTAATTTACTTTAGGACAACTTTATTAATGACACGGTTATGCTGTGCATCTTGGCTGCTGGCTCTCAAACGATGGCATTTCTTTTACTACTGTCACGAACATTTCGCCAATAAGATAATTTCGGTTTTCGGCCTGTGATGATCGTACTAGTCAATATCAAGTGAATATTTTATGCTTAATGAAAATTGCGATTGAGATAAACATGTGTTTGTCTAATCTACATGTTTTTGCTACTCGCGACGTAAGGACCCATTCGTGGGATGTCGTGTTATGACTAAATAAATAAATAAATGTGTTACAATATCCGCATGAACGGTAGCATTAATAAATTGTATTGTTGCCAATAGTCGTATTAAATTCGAACAATAATTTTTGTGATTTCATCTATGAAAGTTCTCGGCGTTATTTTTTCTAAAAATTTCAGGCTGTACATATTTTGGCCGATTGATTTGATTGCACCAAAGTAATCAATAAAATGGAAATTAACACGTGTTATCTTTTGCGATATTTTTCTTTATCTACAATTCGCACTTGTCAAGGTGATCGACACATTAAGCTTTCAACGTCATGTGTTAATTATGTATGTGGTGTCCATTCTGGACCAGGTACTACGAATTGCTTCATTTTCCTCTAAAGACTGGTTTTTGACTTTTTTGAAAAAACTTTGACTTTTGTGTCGCAAAAAAATTGAACGGTTGAGGAAGTTCTAGTAAATATTATGTCATGTAATACATAACGTGTAACAACGTCAATGTTAGATTTTCTCCTTATTTTGTTGGGAATATTAAAAATGAACTGAGTGCAGTAACAATGGAGAGAAAAAAAGCTGCATGACTGGTTTATGGCATGGCACATGCTTATAGATTTTATTGCATTTTCCTTTGCCATTCAACCCACAATTACACACTAAACTAATACATGTTTATGTGTAAACTGAACACAAAAGGAACGCAGTAATTTCGCAAGAATATAAAACAACCCTAATTCCTTTTGATGTATAATTTGTGGTCGACAAAACTCAAATGCATTCCGGAATCAGAGTTCGAACTGATTGTGGTAACTGGTCCAGTAGTACGTACAAACGCGAGTGCGAATATTGTTGCTTCAGAATTTCAAAGTCAAAGGTCTTATTATTCACAAGTCAAAAATTGTTCATAAAATATTTCTGTGCTTGAGAAAATATCGGTGGTTGAATTAACAATAATTATTATAATGTCCGTGGAAGTGAAAATGTCTGAAGTAAACGGTGAACTTGGGAAAGAAAACGTAATTTTGACTCAAATACTATTATTTCAGCAAGAGTGTCCTATCAATTTCCCCCTCTACATGGAAAATAAATCCCGAGCCTCGCTGGGCGTTGTCTATTTGCGTTCTCCATAAGAAATTCCCTACGATGCCTGACCACACCTAAGGCCGAATATTTGTTAACGTGCCTTTTTTATAACAATTATTTCTTCATATAGCCAATTAGCGTATTAGCCCATTCAAGTTCAAATTGTACATCACTGTTCTTTCGATAATGACTAGAGAAAATATTATCAAACTATTGACGTAGATATGCAGGCAATAAAAGAACTAATAATGTGAAACTAACTGCTAAAATTCTATTTATCTGATTTCGCACAAATAAAATAAATGTTCCCACAAAATAGTTTAATATTTGCGTCATTGAATTGAATATATAACCTACCGCAAGAAAAATTGCTCAGATGACCGCTAGCAATGTACAGTACACTCAAATTGCACATTGCACTTGCTGTGCATGAACTCACCAGCCCGGCAGCATGCAGCACGCCAGCACCACGACTAAATCTAATAAATGAAGCATTTTATTTCCCTGGGCAATTCGACGGTATTGTGCAATGTCTTAAATTCTTCTGATTAACTAATAAGGTTAACTATATGGCTGGTAACTTTGCCAGATTCCGCATTAGAAACTTACGTGCATATAGCTTGACTTCATATTCGGTGAAAAATATGTACTCCCTCCGATGAAAAACTAATCCGGAACTACAATCTTATCTTACTCGTAGGTAAAACTAACACGGTTTGAAAATCTTGAGGGTAATCCTGATGATGATGAATGTGGTGATGAACAATGTAAAGGATTGTTGACACCACAAGTTAAGATTAATATCGGGAGAGCTGAGTTTCAAAGAGAAAGGTCAGCCCGATTCAGTGTATCAACACAAAAAATAACATACAGTTGGAACAACATTTGTGCATGGGCGGGTTCAGGAAAGCCCGAAAGAATTGCTCAAAATACTGCAAATGGACACATTGAACCGAAATCAAAATGTCTACCATGGAAATTGGAAAATAAGAATATTCTAAAGAATGGTAAGCTGTACTGTATATAAATAAAAATGTGAAGTCTATAGTGTCGAAATTAATACGTACATATGAATTTAAAAGATTGTATGACATTTTTTGAATACAGTGAGTGGAGTAGTTTATCCTGGAGAATTGGTTGCCATACTTGGGACAAGTGGTGTTGGGAAAACAACTCTACTTGACATTCTGTCATTTCGAAATTCTTCAAAATTGAATGTTTCTGGGACGCGTGTAATCAATGGAGCCGTTGTTCAACACAACACGATCACCGCTGTGTCGGCATATGTTCAACAAATGGATTTATTTTTGGGTGTACTCACGGTACGAGAACATTTGATCTTTCAAGCCATGGTTCGAATGCACAGGCGCATTCCCACGAACGAACGAATGGAAAGAGTCGAAGAGGTTATTCAAGAGGTGAGCAATTTAAAAAAAAAGATAGAAGACTGGTGTATTTTAATATATTGGTAATTTTCTGTTACATTCTGCACAGTTTGGACTTACTGAGTGTGCGGACACTAAAATTGAGACAAAATGGTTCAAAGGAATCTCGGGAGGAGAAAAGAAGCGTCTCGCAATTGCGTCCGAGGTGAGATTAATTAAAAACCCTACATAATTATTATTTATGTACTTAATTTTTTGTATGCTTCAACAGGTATTAACTGATCCGATGCTCATGTTCTGTGATGAACCCACTTCCGGTCTGGACTCGACGACCGCTCAAAAAGTAGTTTCTACACTTAAGCAATTGGCGTTAAAAGGAAAAACGGTTGTTTGCACAATTCACCAGCCGTCGTCTCAACTTTTTACAATGTTCGACAAAGTTTTACTCATGGCTGAGGGTCGAGTAGCATTCCTGGGTTCTACGCCAGAGGCACTCATTTTTTTGAGCAGGTATGTGCAAATTACATGGTATTTGGAAATGGTAAAAATTAGGCTGTATTTATGTGTGCAATTTGCTTTATTTAAAATATTTAGATTGGGTTTTCATTGTCCTCCCATGTTTAATCCCGCGGACTTCTTTATCGATACTTTGGCTATCAAAGATGTCGATAGACGTAATATTGTAAACAAAATATGTGATGCGTTTGATGAAAGTCCGGCCGGGAAGAATCTCATGTCCACGGTGAGTTCAAGTCAATTGACAATTTTTTATTGTTTAAAATCACTTCCATTCTACTTAATGTATATTTTTTCTGACAACTCCAGTTTGACTTGAACGGTAAAGCTAAAGACTATGAGATCCAACAATATCCTAAGTCGAGATCTCCATACAAGGCATCCTGGTTGAAACAATTCTCCGCAGTTTTAAGTCGTTCATGGATATCATACACAAGAGACCCAATGATTCTTCCGATGCGTCTGGCACAGACAGTGGTAATTTTTATTTGATGATCGTAATTTACGGTTAAAGACTTTGGCGTTAAATTTTTTATGCATATTTTTCTATCAATTTTCAGATTCTATCACTCTTAGTAGGCACAATATTTTACCAATTAGATTTGGAGACATTCGAAGGCATGCAGAATTTGACCGGTGCTCTTTTTATTCTTCTGTCGTGTGTATCCTATTCATTCGTGATTGGAACACTAGATGTACGTATTAGAAAATTATCGGCGTTATCATATTCGAAATATGTCTGTATTATAATATGTGTTTTTCAAGCCATTCATTATTTTTGACTTTGAATACTCATAGTTCTTCTGTTCCGAACTACCGATATTTCTACGAGAACATTTCAATGGAATGTACCGGACGGATGTTTATTACATTTCCAAGATTCTAGTCGAAATGCCATTTTTTATAATTCTTCCGGCCATTCTCTCTTCCATATGTTATTTCATGATTGGACTTTATCCGAGTTTGGAATGTTTTCTGAAAACATTACTCATCATGGTTATTTTTGCAAATGTCTGCTCAGGAGTTGGTAAGTGCTCATAAAATTAAATACAATGCATTTGACGTGCAACTCTAAATTTTCTTATTAATTTTTCAGGGTATTTTATATCATGTGTGGCTGCGTCAGTTGCCGTGGCCTTGATTTTAGTTCCACTCGCGTTATTTCCATTTTTTCTGTTCAGCGGATTCATATTGAGACCGGGGTAAGGAATGAAATTATGAACTTGAAGTACATTTACAAAATATGAGATAACTAAATAATGTATGATTTTGTATTATACAATAGGTCTGGTCCACTTTTCTTAATCTGGTTAGAAAATATTTCATGGTATTTTTACGGGTTCGAGGCTTTAGCTATTGTACAACTGGAAAATCTAGACGACCTAAGGTGCAATCTTTCTAACGGGACATGCCCAGGTAGCGGTCTTGCTGTTTTGGAGAGTCGAGGTTTCAATAAAGTAAAATTTTTATTAACATTGCATCCAAGTTACTTAACCAAAAATTAATTATATTATTTTTTAATTTTCTTTAGGACAATTTTATGTATGATACGATTGTGCTTAGTGCATTGGCTGTGGCGACTCAAGCAATAGCATTTCTTGTTCTACTGTCCAGAACATTCCGACAGTAAACAATTACTTCGTTGGTATTGGTCTGGTCATCTCACATGTCTGCTGGAAGGGTCGGATCCTAAAAAGTCCAAAGAGTGCTGGAGACTATCCCTTTTTAGTTTGCCGTGATACAACGAACTTAACTGTAAATTGATTAAAAGTAGGTATAATTCTGTTAATGTTCTGAAACTAAAGTGGACTGAAACTGAACACATTACTACATACTCGCAAATTATATCTAGTTTTGTAAATTTCGCTGCCAATTTAATATAGCGCTGTTGAAGGATATTCACTGGACTCAACTATACGAAACATTAATAATTCAAAATTTAATTTTCTTAGACAATACAGAAAAGCATGTTTTTGCTTTCGTCGTGTATCATGAATATAAATAAACTTGGGTTGCGATATTGCCTACAAGGTGAAATGTTTTTCGTAGAATGTAATATTAGACTCTCAAGGATATTTGAATTGAGGTCACACAGTATTAGCAAATTACAGCTTCGCCATTCGGAAAATTACATTCGATATTGTGACATAAATTATTAGTTACTGCCTTTAAACCTTCGTTTATAGCTGTGTATTTATATACTGTACTTCTGTGGAGATTTAAAAAAACACTACCTCTGGGAATAAAATGGTTCAAAATTTTCGACTCAGAACTTTAATATCGACAAAATGCTAGTACATTGTGCTCAATGTGCTTGCTTACTTGCTTGCCCACCCCTCTGAGTTTATTTGGCTTTTATATGGTTTATAGACAGCGATTTCCTCTTAACAATTTATTTGTTAATCCTTACCTTTCCCTATGGTCCGGAAATCATATTTCAGGTTAATTGACCCCCAATTTGTTATACAAGGATGAGTCCGCGCGTATGCTCATTTTTGTTTATTTCTAATAGGCCTATCTGTAGTGCTACATTAGCATGTAATATAAATCCGGGAGGTAGACAATAAGCCGGAAATCCCATAACGGAAACAGGAATATCAATATAGAATGAGGTGAATTGAGTGTATGCAAAGTGCCAAGGTGAATCCATATTATTTTTGATAGTTCAGATTCAGATTCAGATCAGTACGGCACTCTTTTCTCAAAACTCGTACGATTAGAACTTTCCCCCTATTTTAGTATGATTTCAAAAATTAACTGTACTAATTGTATTACTTTTCAAGAATTTGAAATAAGAAATTGCTTAGAAATAACCTTAACGGCACTTAATTGGAATTTTACTCAACTTTATCTGCATTGAATTGGTTTGGAGGATAGTGTCCAATTTATGTGGCTGGAATTTAATTGTGGTTGCATTCGGTGCATCAATTTTAAAAATGTATTTCCTGTGAAGAGCGTCCAAGCGAAGAGTGCAATTTTTTTGAGAATCTCAAGAAAAATGTATTGAACCTTAGTGTATTAATTCAGCTCGAAAAATAAATGCTTTGTTATGGTCGCTTTGGTGTATGGGCCCGGTGTACATAGGCGAAATATTTTCATTTCAAACTATAATTAATGAGGTACAATTTGAAAAAATTACGGCTTTCAATTTTGATCTCTCTATTATTCTCATAAGTGTGTTTCATAAAAATACAGATAACAATCAATTAGGGAAAACAAAAACAAAATGAATACCTCTTTCAAGCTGAACCATGGTCATATTAAATTAAATTGCACACGTACGTACAGTTCTCATGTTTCCAATCTATTAAATACACGCAAAGTATTCCAACCATGGAACCATGGATCTATTCTAACAAATAATGGCACTTATTCATCTGTCTAAATTACCTAATAAAATTCATTATATTAAAAATTGTTCCAATAAAAATTGTCATTCATTGCTATTTATCTTCCCACAAGGAACACTTTTCGGATGTCATGTCAATTTGACCCAACACAGCAATATGACCTTTAGTGGTTGAAATTTAACCTATGACATTTTTCCCGTCCTCATTCCCTCCATGCCGTGTAGGAATTAGTGTGTTTCTCCATTTTCAAGGATTTTTTGAAAAGAAATAGAGAGAAAGTTCTAGCCCAGACCAGTTTTTAATTTTGAACGACGATATGCACCGTGAGTTAGGTTAGGCCTGGATGAATAGCATGTGTTAATATTTGACCACCCAGGGAGAGCGAACAGCGGTCTTTCCATGGTGTTTGACCTATTTCCGATACTCCAGTTTTCGGTCATGCCATTTCGTCATTGGCCTTCAAAGTTATTCGGATCAATTAAATAGTGCAATTTTCTGACCTTCTCAAATAAAATGGGCATGCAATACATTATTTTTACGCATTTCCTTTTACTACTATATTAATGCTGAAAATATTTTATGTTGTAGAAAATCTTAGGTTTGAAATCATGCGAATTCCGGTCTTCTTTGTATTTTGAGGGAGAAGTTTACGGCATAGGTCAAAGGTTTTGGCTATGATGTGACATTTCTGTCACAGAATAAAATATTCGTACTCATGAGAGACTGAATATACTGTATTATACCTTAATACCATCCCTCGTCGCATAATTACGAAATGAATAATAAAATATTCGTGTTGGGCACCGAGTTTTTATTTGTCCTTCATAAAAAACAATTAAATTTGGAGGAAGTCCAAAACAATAATTAAGAATTTAATACAAACACAAAACATTTCATACATTCTTCACACCATATTAATTGAGACGACTGCTTTTTCATAACCCATTCTTCAATTGTATTTAAGTTTTCATGTGTTTGGCTAACTAAATTGAATTGACCACTATAACCCTGAATCCATATTCAAATTGTATGAAGAAGTAGAACAAACAAAAACTAGTACAGGGGAATAAATGTTGCGTGTTTGGTTTTGTAGTCCATGCATGCAATGCAATGTCAATCATCGATTTTTTATGCCGAATCCAAACCCATGATTAAATAATTACGTGTACAGAGGAAATGGAAAGGTGAACTGGGAATGAAAATGAAATCGTGTATGTTCTGGATATCCTATAGGAAAATTTTACCTGAGGAACAATTCCGTAAATGTGTCAGTTTCGTTATGGGTGCTCTTGCCGCTGCTGCCGTCACCGCACCGTGTAACTTTTGAGTTCGAAATCATTTTGAATATTCCAGAAATATTGCGGTTGGGTAGAAAAGTGCGAGTGGAATAAAAGTGTTTTGTAAATAGTAAAGTCAACAAATGTCTGGTGAAGTTGAATTGCCTGAAGTAGAAATTGTACGATTTCGGGACATCGAGAACGTAAGAATTACAAATAAGAATTTTTTTTTGGTATAGGTCATGAACAATTTTTCATTTTTAAAAAATGTGTTATAATCTTCTCATAATTTTTGGGGCCTGTGATGTGGCTGGTCCTTCTTACATACTATAGGACATTTCCCATGTTAAAATTTTAGAAACAAAGACCCCTTTTGCACTTTGACAAACTTCAGAAAAGCATGTATAAGTTTTGAAAATAAAAAGGAGCCAGAAAACTCAACAAAAGAAATCAACCTTCAGGTGCATTCCACGAAAATTGTAAATGGTCACCATAAACAAACAGTTCGTTAGACTCAAGAAGCAGACACAAATATTCTTAGCTAATTCACTTTCGTATTCATGCATTGTACTTTTGCGTGCCGAGTGACAATTTCAATTTAATGTCATTGTGCATTGCAAATAAACATCTGTAAACCACCATGCCATAACTGTTTATTTCGAGACAGTAAACCCAAGCATGACTGGCGTGTCATCGTCATAAAAAATGAAACAGTATTTTATGACCACTCTAGTGTTCTGACACAAGCTTTTTTATTAATTATTACTGTACAACTACACTCCGTCCACCTCACATTAAATCAACATCACATGGACTCCACAAACAAGACGGTGCTCAACAAAAATTTGGTAATTTTACCAAATCATGTGATAATTAACTAATTCAATTGTAATTACTCTGTGTAGCTCATAGTCTATTTGGTCATTTTTCAGGACTTATTGTCACATTCCTAATTGTTAAATAAATAATTTGTACTTAACTTATTTCATAGGTTCCTAAATTATATACTCTTAACGAATTACAAAATACAATCCTGTGACAGTTGCTCGTGAATAATGGGACTTGTAGAGAAAGTGTGACTACCCCATATCCCATCATCGTCGATTCATTTTTAGCCCATTGACACAAAATACAAATTGAGCCTAATTTTAGCTTTTGCCTAAACTCGTCGTCCTGATAGAATTCACCTAAATTAACCCTAATCAGATTAGAGTTAATAAAACGAACAGTGCAATCGGGGTCACTTTATGGTTCACGATTCACGAGTACGATGCATCAATCAAGCCGCTATTTGTGTCTTATTCATTCATGGTCGCTTGTTCTGCATTTTTCAAGGCTGTCAATGGACTTTAAAAATTCTTTGCCTTTAGTCGTTAGAGAATTTGACTTCAGTCTCAAATACGATTTTCCCAGTTTGACATTTTGGTCACGATTTTCCGTGTACTTCAGAATTAGCTTATAATTCATACTAAAGAGCATTGACTACTAGTCTGCACAATAATTCGGGGAACATGAAAAATTAATATACATAATTGAGTGAACGAACTGAAGATTCATAGTGTAATGAGTGCTAGTATTTATATGTGGAGAAATTACTTCCACACAACGACCCAACCTCTGGAATGTCAACAAGCCAGACTCTTTGTAACTTTTTTAAAATAATTTTCCGATTTTAAGTCAGAATTACGGAAGATTTTTTCTGACAAATTTTTGTGTGTGTGTTTCTAATATTTTTTTCTCATACACAATAGGGTATCGCTGAAACCCAGAACCCTTGCGATGAAGCAGCTGCAAAAGAACGTTTATTGGATCCACAAATCAAGGCAGAGGTCAAGAGCACCGTATATCAATTCAATCCTTCTACCAGATTCAGTGTATCGACTGAACGGATTACTTACAGTTGGAATAATATTAGTGCATGGACAGGTTCTGAAAAACCGGAAGGGACTAATCGAAGCAAAGCAAATCAAAATGCAAAGTCCAAATCAAAAGGGATTTGGAAATCTGAAAGTAAAAGTATATTGAACAATGGTAAGTCGGATTTGTACACAGGGTGGTCCAGTAATATCAATTTAATTTTAAATTATGACTAATAATTTTTCTTTTATTGAATAGTGAGTGGAATTATCCGCCCAGGAGAATTTGTTGCTATTTTGGGGGCGAGTGGTGCTGGAAAAACAACACTGCTTGACATTCTGTCATTTCGAAATTCCTCAAAAATGAATGTAACTGGAACTCGAGTTATTAATGGAGCCATCGCTGAACGCAACCGAATCACAGCAGTCTCAGCGTATGTTCAACAAATTGATCTCTTTTTTGGAATACTCACAGTCCGTGAACATTTAGTATTTCAAGCTATGGTCCGAATGCATCGGAGCATTAATCATGCAGATCGTATGGAACGTGTCAAGGAAGTCATTGAAGAGGTAATATGCCAAATTTAACAGATTAGTAGAAATTGCATGTCACATGTTTGTGCAAGTTGCCCTTGCCGCCTCGTACGTATACCTAACCTAACCTAAAATTTAATTATCCTTTCTGTCCTAGTTTGGGCTAGAGGACTGCGCGGACACAAAAATTGGGACAAAATGGTTCAAGGGGATCTCAGGCGGAGAAATGAAACGTCTCTCCATTGCTACCGAAGTAAGTCACGAAACCAATTATGATTTTAGTAATTCTACTCTAATTACGCCCAATTAACACTGTGACAAATGTTGAGTTAATATTTTAATTAGTTCTAGAGTATTAATACCTAAATGACCTAATTTCTTGTAATTAAGCAATACATTGCTTAACCAAATACTTGTAAGCGTATTGCGACATTATGTGTGCTATTTATGGTGAAACTACTAGGCTACTTTTCCCATTATTCCGGCAAATATTGATTTAGATAATGTCTCTGTATTTCTGAACAATTATTTACTTTCCAGGTATTAACTGACCCAATGCTTATGTGTTGTGATGAACCCACCTCTGGTTTGGACTCTGCGACAGCCCAAAATGTAATTCAAACGATGAGGGACTTGGCGTCTAAAGGAAAAACAGTGATGTGTACAATTCATCAACCTTCATCACAACTCTTTGCATTATTCGACAAAGTTTTACTCATGACTGAAGGGCGAGTAGCATTCTTGGGATCAGCACAGGATGCACTCAAATTTTTTAGCAAGTAAATGTAGTAAATATAATTTAATTGAGAAATGAGGTTTATGCATGTCTCACATTTATTCTTTTGGAATTCAGACTTGGTTTCGAATGTCCTGCTATGTTCAACCCAGCGGACTTTTTCGTAGAAACTTTGTCCATCAAAACTGCTCAAAGTCGAGATGCTCTAATGTCAATATGTGACGCTTATGAAGAAAGCCCAGCTGGAAATGAGACGAGGATTGCTGTAAGTTCCATTTCGAACAGGTTTCATTGGGACAGGTTTCATTTGAGCAATTTTTTATTTAAAAATCAAATACTCTTTTTAGTATAATGAAGCAATGGAAAATCAGAGTCCAAAAACAAAATATAAGAAAGCCAGTGCCAGATCTCCATACAAGGCATCCTGGTTCAAACAATTCTTTGCAGTTTTACGGCGGTCATGGATATCATACACAAGGGACCCGATGGTTCTCCCTCTACGAATTGCACAGACTGTGGTGAGTTGAGTACCAATTTTATGGTCGATTCGATTTCATATTTGACGATTCGACGTTAAAAGTACAGAAACACTTGTTTTGTTTTTGATTCGAACAGATTTTGGCACTATTTGTCGGGACAATATTCTTTCAATTGGATTTGGAAAATTTTGAGGGAATGCAGAATTTGAATGGTGCAATTTTCATGCTTTTGTGCTGCCTGACTTATCAACACATCATTGGAACTCTTGACGTAAATATTTGGAAAAATAGAATTTGAAATCGTTTTTAGTACGGAATTTCTAAAATCTCTAATACGAATTCATTTGAACAGAGCTTTTGTTCAGAACTGCCCGTGTTTCTTCGCGAGCACTTCAATGGAATGTATCGGACGGATATTTACTATATCACAAAAATCTTAGTCGAAATTCCATTTTTTGTCATTCTTCCGGGTTTGCTCCTCGTCATTTGTTATTTCATGGTCGGATTTTACCCAAGTGTTGAATGTTTTTTTAAAACATTGCTCATCATGGTCCTTGTGACCAATATATGCTCAGGAGTTGGTAAGTGTCCGTGTACTTTTAATATGTATTTGGATGAATTTTAGGTGTCTGATCTTTGCTATTCATTATTCAGGGTACATCATATCATGTGTAGCCTCATCAGTAACAGTGGCCTTGATTTTAGTCCCACTCGCCATTTTTCCGTTTTTTCTATTTGGTGGTTTTCTCCTGAGACCAGGGTAGGAAATAATATTATCACGCGTGTTAAAAAAGGGTGATATGTATTTATTGATGATTTGTGCAGTTAGTTCCTACTAATTTTCCATTTTCTATTGTAGCACGGGTCCCGTGTTCTTGGTGTGGATTGAATACATTTCGTGGTTCTTTTATGGATTTGAATCCATGGCTATTGTACAATTGGAAAAGATTGACGAAATCAAGTGCAATCTTTCAAATGGAACATGTCCACCAAATGGTCTGGCAGTTCTGGAAAGTCAAGGTTTTGATAAAGTAAGACTTTTCATTCATCCGTTTAAAAAATTTCATTGTAGCATAATGTGTTCAATTAAACTTTGCCGATATATATATATAGAGTTATCTGGTTATGAATTAAAACGATACATTATATTTTCATATACGCGTAACAGAGATTGAACTTATTGACCGTGTGTATTTCTTTCAGGACAACTTTGTACACGATACCATCGTACTGGGCGTGCTCGCCGCAGGGGCTCAAACTATCGCATTTCTCGTTCTATTGTCCCGTACATTTCGACACTAAGGAAATCCGGGACATTTTATCAGTGATCTTTGACCTTATTAGTATTCATGATTTAATGTTGAGGTCGATACTATTTCATAAGTAAAATTTCATGCTAATCAGAGTGGGACCAACTAGCAGCTACAGCCGTTATCTGTGTAATGCGAGCTTAAAAATGGAATGATTGTGGAAATATCAAGTGGAATACATTCGGAATAATCCATGTTGATAGCAATAAATCGTTTTTAGTATTTGACAGGAATAAGTTCTAGTAAATAGTAAGTGTTTTATATTTTATATTATTTAAAATGTCCGTCTGTTAAAATTGAACAATATACGAAAATATATTACTCAAACTCAAAAATGAAATGTGCAGCACAAATGTAAAATAAAACTCAATTGCTTGTAAGAGGATTGTCGGTATTTTTTACCCTATATGATATCGGGAACGTTATCAAAACAAAAATGGCGGACAAATGTTACAAAACGAGCTTGTACCGAAGAAATAGAGTGGAGGTCACACCGTATTACCATTTCCGATTGATTTTGTAATATCCCTTGGCATGGTGGGTGGTGCAGCTCAATTTGAGGGCAGCGACTTTGTAATGCGAAAAACAATTCAGTCCAATGATTATGAAAAAAATGGCGTGAATTCTTCCGGAAGAAACCAGTTCTCGGCACTCCAGAAATTTGCAAAACTCCAAACTGAAGTTTAAGTTTGCTGATTTATATTTCGAAATTCCAAAGCATCGAGTTCCTCATTCCATTACTTTATTCTACCAAAAACAAAAGTAAAGACTGTTCAAGTTTCCTTAAGACTCTAAAACTTTTGACCCATCGTTTATGCTAAACCAGTTTAATGTTTCAAAGCAGCGTTACTACACTCAGTAAACTACACAGTAATTTTACTATACAGTGAAATCTAGTAGTCTAAAAAAAATTCAACTTAAAAACTAATAAATAATACAAATGATGTTGGTTTTAATAATTAATTTTGTGTTTATTCGTGAAAGGTTTATGTTCAAATTCATTGTATGTTGACAAGTGCTCCTTTGATTCAGGAGGATAATTAATTATATGATTGTATTTTTAAATTGGGGATTTTTTGGGATTGATTGGTTGGTTGAGTTGAGTTGAATTGTTTGGTGCGAAGTGGTTTACTCCTGTGAGCGACGGCGACGACGGCGGCGTCCATCCTTTGATTGCCTCCTGCGTCTTCGATCGCGACTAGAGGACTTGGAACGGCGTCGACGACGCCGTCCGTCCTTGGATGACCGCCTCCGGCGACGATCACGGGAGCTCGCAGAGCGACGACGCTTCCGACGTCGACCTTCAGATGACTGGCTTCGACGACGCCTGTTTCGGGAACTCGCGGAACGGCGACGCTTACGACGTCGTCCATCATCCTTAGTCTTTCGACGTCGACGGCGTTCACGTGACCCCTCAGTTTTGGATGTTTCTAAAATATCACATTGACAATTTTAATCCGAAAGTTCGCATTATTCCCAATTTTGATTTAGAACAAAAATATTAGAGTAGAAAATTTACCCGCATCTGCAGATTGAGTCTCGCTGTCAGTAGTCTCATTCTCAGCAGTATCTTTGGAAGCAACCTGGTTAAAATAGAAATTATGGCACTTAACATTTAAAACGATTCAAGGGTGTATAGTGTATTATCTCTAGGAATAGAAATTCACCTCAGTGGTAGTCACCTCCTCCGCACTCTTCTTGCGTGCCGGTCCCATTTTGACACAACTGTGATGTGAACTCGGATTTTTAATAGGATTCGGGTATTTACAGGACAGCAAATATTTTTAGGTGTTGCGTCTACGACTGGAAATTGGGAAATGACAAGTTTCGACTGGCAGTTTGACATGTCGAAAATCTCAAACTTCCAATGTCAACAAGTACGATTTTTTAAAGTTTCCTTAGAAACCGTGCGGATAATAGCTGTATTCTTCAGAAAAAAAGAAGAAATGAGAAAGCATAGGCATTTCTACACCAATTAGCGCCTTAATTTTCTATCATGTTGGTCAGAAATCTTCAATGTTGGATTCTTCATTAGCCATGTCTGTTTAAAACGTGGGCGCTCTGGCAAAATTGGTGAATTTAATCTGACTTTTCGCATTAATCAAAGTAAGTCCAATGATAAATTGGAAAGATCAGCTAAAATTAATCACTGATTCGAATTTCATGTCCGAGACATTGTGTTCTCACTCAACACGCAGGGGGATGTCCTACTCTAAAATTAAATTAACACCCATTTCTAGTATTCCCCAAGGTATCAATTTCATATTTAATGCCATAATAAGTACGGACAAACTTGGGTCAATTACATTCAAAATGTAATTAATTACAAATTACTGCTCAACTTCCCAAATTATATAACTACAATTGTAATTGAAAGTTCAATTACAATTACATATTATGTGATAGATCGG
>JAQGCB010000989.1:0-16866 GCA_034698835.1 Protaphorura tricampata | reverse complement strand
GATGAATCATTTATACCTAGAATTAGAATTCAATAGTGTAAGCAAATGAGTATATAAAATAAATGTGGAAAAAGTGCAAAGATTAAAAATAAATACGTACTAAATTTTAATTTTCAAAACATCATCAAAAAATATGCAAATGGCTACCTCTCTTTTCAAAATAAAGTTAAAATTGAGGAAATTAGGACGAATAGAGGGTTGGTATTGGCTCAATTAGCTTGGCTCTTGGCTCAATTCTACATGTGGACTTGGAGTTAGTTGTAGTGTGAAAGTGGGCAAATATTTAATATTACAATAATTTTTAGAAAAGAATAGGCACTACAAGGCAAGGCGTTACACCCACCCCGTTGTAGACTGGGTTCCTTCAACATTACCAACGGACAAAGGTTCTTTTTACCGCGGAAATGTGTGAAAAGTGTAAAATGTGTAAAAGAATCCAATTTTATTTTCCGGGTTGGTTTTGTTTTAGTAAATAATGTAATTTTGTTCACATCCTAAGAATTTATACCTACTGTACATGTGACAAACGCCTTGTTCGCAAGATTTGCAAAAAAATTCATTCGTTGAAGAAGATGAACTCACAGTACATCTGAGAACACAAACCAAGCAAGGAAAAACTCTACCAATGCAAAACATGTCGTAAATCCTTCGTGAGGAATTCCCGTTCTTAAACTTCCTGAGTGAAACAAAAAAAATACGAGGAAACTAAAATGAATATAAACATTTTGAAACGCGAGATGACGAATAAACAGTAGTTAAAAAAAATACTCCTGACTCTTGCACACACTGCGCTTGTCATTGTCATATCACTTTCCATTTGGTTTAGATCATTTCTCTCTAAAGTCTAAGGGAAAACCTTATCAGGCTTAGAGGCATTTTTTAGGATTTTCGAGTTATACAGGTAGACCCATCCCTCTTGATCTATTCAGTCATACCCACCAAGTTAACCAGTACCTACGATGTGTCGTCGTGGATCGATTGAATGGAGTTTCTTCGATATGTCCATTGACTGTCTTCACATTGAATGGAATGCCAGAAGTAGGTTTTTTCCTCCACAGAAGATCCAAAAAAACTCGGTTAGTTTTGGGCAATCCTATACATTTACTGTCCGGAATTACTTGACCATTCAGAGGTTATATACCCTAATTAATTCGACCTTTCTTTGACTGTAAACTTCTACAACTGGATACCCAATGGATGATATTTGAGATGTTCACCTGAACCTCCAGATTTCACAAAGCTATCATGGCTAAAAAATTATTTGGGAGCATTTTCAATTAAAACACGGTTCACAAATGATACAGGTGCATGGTGCATGCATAATGTTTTATGTTTTCCATAACGAGCATCCAGTGCTACTTCTTCTGGTCATTCTGAAATTTGATTTTGCAAAGCTTGGCATTGATTAAATAAACCGATGTTTACGGATGGAATATCCAGACATGACAATAACGGATATTCACGCGTTTACATCCGTACAGATTTTCTCATTGATTGAATTCTTCCCATTCTTCCCGTGTGAGGATTGCGGATTAGATTTAAATCATGTGTTCCTTTCTGTGTAAACTTGAAGATTTCTGTCGTTGATTATGTACAATTCAAACAATGAATTTCGAATCTCATCTCACCATCAGGTGCGGATTTGTTTTAGTAGGATGTATTTCTGCAATATAGCTCTTAAGATCGTCTTCCTTTTGTGCATCCATACTGATCCTAATTCATTTCAAATTACACAGTGTACATCCAACATCCACATCCACGCCCCACTACTTTTTAAATCTTTTTTTACGGAATACTCATTTTGAACAATGTAGTAGTGTGCACGTAGCAGAAAATAAAGACATTCATTCATACATCAGACATCAAGTACATTTCCCCCGGTACGACTCAACATTTTACAATTTACATTTATAAGCATAAAAGGAAGTAATGAACAGGTAGGACATAAACTTTTCTCTCCCCCATTCGCCATAATTACAAGTGAGGTAGGTGTACCTTTTTATTGAGCAGCGGCATAGCTATGGAGGCATCGACTCTATAAGAGAGGTGTGACACATTGGTTTCCTGTGAACAATTTAGTACAATGTACTCTGGGGATGAAATTGTAACAGATGTTATTATCTTGTATGAAGAATTTTCAAATTTCCTAATTTTACATATAGAAATTTTCGCATAATGGGCTTAATATTTTGTAAGGTTATTTGTGATTGTTTTAGGTTTGGGGGGAGGTAGATTCAACCCTTCTGAATTGAATTGTTGAGTGCGCCAAAAGGTGTATTTTGTGTTCCAAGGTTCTCTCTCAACGTTAACGTGTACATATTTTATACATAGTCGATGTACCTGTACTTAGTGATGATGGGATTGTATTGTAGGATTCTAATCTAGTTTTAGTGTATTCGTTGATAGTTAAATGAGTTACTCTCGAACGAACGTGGAGTGGAGACACGTCAGGAACGGCACAGACAGACATCGTAATTTTATCCCATTGATTAAAGTTCAGTCCAGTTTTTTTCTTTCAAAGTAAACTGCTAACTGCATTTTGCAATCAGATAGTTTGTCTTTGGAATTGGAAGCAAACGATCAGTGAACTCTTTAAGTTAGCCGACATAAGTAAGCACCGCTTTATTGACAGCTCCATAAAAGTAAACATATAATCATCACGTTCGTCCGTACACGTGCTTTTGCCTTCTTCGCTAAATATTCAGGGCTTGCCTGAGTGAATTAATCATCAACATTTATTTTGACATTTGGTAACTACTAACTTGAATATTCGCCTTGAGAAACTTTGTTCATCGTGAGAAATAGTGAAAATAATTCTGTGGTTAGAGTATTTTATTAAAGGTTAATTATTTCGACCGGAGAAATCCATCAAAAGCAAATGGAAGTTCTTCATCATTCGTCGGCTGGAAGGGTGAGATTGAATTTCCAAAATTATAATCTTTCGAAAATCCATACACAATCCCATATTTTAAAAGCTTTTTCGTTTTGCACTTTGTTGCTTCTTTTTTAAATGAATAGAAGTAGTGTGAGATTAGAAATTGGAGTATACTAGTTTTACCTCACCCTGTTAACTAAAGTGTGACATTATTTCAGAACTCTTTGTGTAGAGATTAACATTAAACCCAAAAAACTAATCTTGGCATACCTGAGGTGTGGACTGAAACATCAAACTGTACCTAGCAAGGTTTCATACAATGTTTTTATTTTTGGGCGCATGCATCGACTTCTGGAATGCAACCCATTTTCTCAGGAATGCTTCGGTTTTTTAGATACGAGGAATTTTTACGAAAAGGAGCGATCGGGTAGTGAGATTGGGATGTTTCATTTCCAATTCTTACAGAGTCATCGACTCAGAGTCAATAAGTAGTTAGTAAGAGCAATAGTTAAAAGCAAATTGTAAACCAGTTTTTAAGGACAACTTCTACAGCTGTAATGAATGACAATTTATTTATTATTGGTGTTTAGCCAATTTGCAATTAATGAAAATTATTGACAATATTTGTCCCAGTTTTGAATCAGATTAATATTTCGAAAGGGAGTTTTTTATCGCACAAATATGTATGCAGAATAGAATAAGTCAGTTGTCCTTAGGATAATCATTTGTGGATATTTCAACTTAATGAATGCAAAATGCGAGGATATTTTTATGGTTATTTTTCAAAAGTGAGATTTTTTTTGCATAGTGTATTAAATTAGTGAATAACGATTCACCATTCTTTTCCATGTTTAGGAATCACAACTGTGAATTAAGCCCAACAACCTCCCTTTATGAAATATAAGTTACAACAACCGATTCATTTAATTGAATTTGAACGTGCTTCTGTGGTCACTTTCTCAAAAGTAGGTTGAGGCTGGAAGAGATGAGCAATGAATGAGTTACATGAAAAATTATATTTACATGTAGCTGAAGAATTCCTTATAAACGCGTTGTTAGTCATAGTCATCAACACGGTCGTTCCTTTTACATTTTACAAGTACAGTAAGTTACGGTTTTCTGAAGAATGCAAGATTTCTGTCTAAAACTCATTTCCAAATGCACATTCTACACTACTTGCATGGAGTACAGGATACAAGTTGACAAGAATCCTCTCATTTTAAAGGAGTAAAATCTGTTAAATCTTAAGTAGCTATTTAGCCTAAGTAATGTGCATAAAAGTTAAGTAGGCTTCTGTCCTAATTAGTTGGAAAGAAGGATTTTTTTTGCTCCCACTGCCGTTCGCACGGATAATGAATTCTCTTGTCAATGTGCCATTGTTCCCTCACGATTTCCTTGTGCGTGAGCCACTGTTGAGACTAAAATTGTATTTCTTCATACTTAACTTTAATCCAACAGTAATTTTTAGCACTAGCGCAGATGAGCAAAGGAAGATTACATGGATAAGGTTTAGTAAAATTTGATGGGACGTATTGGAAGACACGATACGGGCATGGACATGACAGTCAATAGAATAAATGAGTTCCGAATTTCTAATCACATGTCGAAGATAGTCATTAGGTATGCTAATTAATCCGGCGTTGACAGATACACGATAGACTAGGCGGACAAAGTTAGAGGATGTGTTTTTTGAAATGCACGATTAATGAAAGATTGCTAATGTAGTACTACTAATTAAGGTTAATCTCAGTTATAGACAAAAGACAAATTTAATGTATGTTAGAATGTAATCTTATTACACGCATGTTTAATTCGTTGGCGACATATCTCATTTCTCTTGAGTCGGGACTAATTCTTCGTATCAGTAATATGAATTATTTTCGGGTTCATTTTGTATAATTCCTTATTTAGTTAAGTATTTTTCATTTTCCGAATTTTACAATTTACAAAGAATTGTTTAGAATTTTATATTTAACTAGCTCTATTCCTGTACTTTCGGTTGTTTGTCGCATCAACTCAATCAAGGTTTGTATGCTTAGATATTTTCACCTATTATAATTCAGCAAACATGAACCAAGGCAGATGAGTTTAATTTTATCAGTTATGTTTGAGATAAATGATAAGCAATTTAACTCGTGGACGAGAGATAAATATTCATTCATTCATGTATTATTTTTACCTAGTCTAGCCTTCGTATTGGTTTTTGTGTTCCTTTATTGATTTGACTACTTTTGAAGTTCATTTTTACAAATAGTAACTTAATTGATTGGACGTCCATCGTTCCATCCAGATTTAATGAAGGGTTAAAGACAAAAATAAGAATTTACAAATTATTTTATTCTGTCCATCTCTTTATTCTGCGCAGTGCCAGTGTAAATGCAATCTTCGATTCACTGCCCTTTATAGTCAGACCACCACGCGTATTTGTATTTTATACGCACTTACTAGGAATTAGGAAATGTAAAAGGACAAAGCAATACAGTGTGAAATGCGTCAGGCAAGCGAAACATTATCTTTATCTTTCTATTTTGATAGTTCATATTTGATGTCGAAGTGTAAATTTCCCAGAGATATATTCACTCACACAAAGTACGAATCATTTATTTCACGAGAACCATACTTGAATTCCACAAATATCACAACCTTCTGAAAATGATGAGTGACGGGATGTGGAAGTAAGCACTTGTTCAGGTCGTGTCCTTCAGAAAAAAATGAACTTATTGTGTTCATGTTCGATACGTACAAAAGATAAACGCATCGCTTTGGTCTTCCTGTTGTTCCTTTATTATGATAGTTTTGATAAATCCATCATTATCATAATGGAATTGACAGGCTTTTGGGATATCCAATTTTTTTTACTAAATGATGCCCTGACTGTCTGATGGCCTTGTGTCTTTTATTTGTTACTAGATGTTTGTAAAATTGACCAAGCATAATATGCGTTAAGTCTTTGAGCTTATGCTAATGACTTTAACCGAACGGACCGGCGAACTGGCAAACAGCACTTACTAATTAGTGAATTTAGTTTATGGTATGAGAATATGAAAGAACCTTTCTAACTCCATCTTGGCTGGGATAGAATCACTCATGTCAAGTCATGTTCAAAAGAGTCAGTTAGATTTAGATTTCATAAGAGCTACAGTTGTTCTGTATTGGTGGTGATAATTTAAATTTTGAATTAACTCCATTCTGGGTGGATGGGTTTGGGTGTGTATTGTTGCTTCTGTCTACACTTACACATACTTTTGCAATCTTTTCATTCGTAAATAATTGCACTGATTGTGACTCCTTATGATTTATTATTAATTGGAACTAGACGGATGCCATTTTTGTGTGTAAATCCTCTTTATTTGAGCTTTCGGGACATGTTTGATTCCTTCCTCAGGATATATGACAAATATTATGTTCCATTTGGTCGGCACAGGTTTTTAGAGTCAATTCGAAATCCGGTGTACTAGTATAGTATGTTACGTTCCTGATTGTTCAATCAGTATTACAATTGCTCCAAAACTTGGAGTAGCCCACTATTAAGCAATCACTCAATATTCCGAGATACTTGGATCTTGCGTAGATTGTTCAGTTACTATTTCTATTTCACCATTCTATTGCTTCCTGTCCGTAATGCCTGTCTTCGCATCGCAACCTCAACGCAGGTTAACTAGAAGCTTACTGTAAATGTTAAACCACCGGAATATTTGCATTTCGTATTGTACAAATTAGAACGAAGGGTAAAATATTGCTGTAGAGGACGAAGGTTAAAGCAATTTAGCCAGCAGTTCAATTAAGTGATTTTAAGTTAAATTGTCGATCAAATTACATTGTCATAATATAATTTGCTGTGAGAGAATAACAAATATATTTAAAAAAACGAAATAATAGTCTATTACAATCTAACTACTAGCGCAGTTGCACGCAGAGGCAGCATTCAAAGTTCTACCTAGTTTTATGTATCTCCCATGTTCAGCTCAGTAGAATTATGTGCTGGCAATTATCAAATGTGTTTTCATTTTGTCTGAACCTCTGAATGTATCCAATCTTTCTTACACGTGTGGATACAATTAAATTATGCAAGGGAAATAACGTGTTCATTCAAATTATTTTGTAGTTAATATGTTGGATTTGAAAATCTTCATGTTTATTTAGACACGAGTACTTGCCTTGTTTTGTAGGTATTCGTATTCCCGTTCTCTCTTGAGAGTTTTTATTGTACTCATCTTTAAATATTTGTAAAGTAATAATGATTTGAAATGGTCAGTGGACACGGATAGTGTACTTTAGCATTTCGAGAGTGAATTGAATTGTGTGACGTAAAAGCTGTATTCACTTCATGATCGCACTCCTACCAAGGTATATTTTATGATTTATGTATTTGGAAGAATTTTGGTGCATCCAAGTACGACGAGACACGAATGTGATGAGAATAAGATGAGATGACGATTGGAATAATGTTATGAAAGAGATTTGTGGTTTCGTTATGGGGTCGTTGGGGTGGGATTATTTTCATTGCACTTCACGCCTTAAAAGTTGCCTTCACTAGACGAGGAAAAAGGAAAGTAACGAAAACTTGCAGGAATAAAAATTCATGACATAAACTACTCAAACGAAGCCGAGATGCAGATGTGGATGTATGTCGTATGTATGGTTTGCGATCACATGCGATTGACCAAAAATCCATCTTCCGTGTAGACTTTCAAAATTTCAATTTAGAGCAGAAACCAGTATTTTCGGATTTGGAGTAAATTTTTATAAGTATGAAAGGGGTGACAGGTTTAATGACTCTAAGGGTAAGACACAAAACAAGATTTTTACCGTCAGGAATTTGGTTCACTTTTAAGGCCATTTTTTCCGATCTTGCCATCTTGCCGTTCCCAATCTTTCTGGAACAATTATTAATTATTATCACATTTACTTAATTTAAGTCGAAAGAAAGGCATAATTAATTCAAGCAATATTAAGCTACATTGAAATCACAACTATTTGGGATCCAACAAACCGATTTCTTGGAATGGAATACCACCAAGTTTAAATGGCTATCGGATACTGGGATACTCGCGTGTTGTTATTTTTCGAGTTCTTCAAAGCAACGAGTATTTTCCAGGGTTCCATCCTACAATATCGTTTAGTGGCGTTAATTACACAGCAAATGCTGCTTCGCTTTGGTTAGGGTTCAATTCCTAACGACCCTTGCGTATGACACTGCGGTGTTTACAACGATGTTTTTCTGCACTGGAGTTTTCCCTATTGCTGCGGATGACACTACGTGGTCAAATGGAAAGATAACTTATTCACACCGGAAATACGCTACGATTTTTGACCTTATGTTAATGAACGAGTGTATTAGTTCGCCCCGGAAGCCTTGCATCAGGGTATCTGTCCTAGTCTTATCATCTAATCGTTTCGAATCGACTGAGGCAAAATAAGACTGTCTTAGAATCCATGCCCTGGTTAGGTTATTAGGAGTACGGGAGAAATATTGTGGCGTCTTCCATGTCCATGACCATGCGGATAAGATTGAGGGGTTGGAGACCGGTCAAGTGAGTTTCCCTGAGATATATCTTCTGATGTGCTCTTGTTATGGTTCACTCAGAAATGTCAAATCCACTTTTTTCGTCATTCTGTCTCTCGAATATTCTGTGCATGTCTACTCTTCAATACTTGAATGCATGAGTATAGATATTGAATTGATTCATTCATGCCTATGCTTTCTTGTTTTCACCTTGACATTTGAAAGCGTCAATTATGATCAGATCTTGTCATGTCATGTTCGCAGGTATTTTTCCTGGTGTTGGTACGTGATGTAAAGTAAACATAAAATATAAAATGAGTTGTACTTTGCACACGACGAACTCACAATTTTTGTTCCAATTATCCACCTATTTCTGGTTTTGAATTACGAATTTTATAGCTTAAACCCATATTGGAGGGTCGTTCAGCCGGCTTGATGACTTTCTACTAAAACACTAAAAGGCAAATGATCCTAGCCTGACAAGAGTTTGGCTGTCAATTCCATGTAAACTTTGGCTCTTCATTTTCATTCAATTTCACTTTGTTACAGATTAGATTTGTGGTTTAACAAGTTAAGTGAGATTTGGAGACACAATGTTAATCCATGTTTTAGGTCAAAACACTTAAAGTCTAATAAATTGTAGAAATAATTTCAATTTTTCAATATCATCCACTTTCCTTGTTTCCTCCCACGGAAATTTACTTTCACTTTTTAGAATATGTGCCGATAAGAGGATCGAAGATTAAATTAAACAAGAAATATTTGGAAGTTTTTCTGCTTGCCTTTTAGTGACGAATCAACTTAACATGCCATTTCTTTTAACGATTTAACTATTAAAACATATTGGAGTGTTTGTTAATCGGTCTATAAATAAATGATGTAACCCATGTGGAATTGGCCTTTAATTCTTTTTGCATTTTATTACGCTGTTTTAATTCTACCATACGCAAATACCGAAACCAGACATTAAATGTTTTTACGTGCGTATTTTTTTTACTAGTCTGGTCAGTCACAGTATAGTCACTGGAGTTGGTGTATTGTTTTCCGACATTGTGCTTTTACTTTCACACATTTTGATGACCTGCTTTTGGTCTCGATTTCATTCGAACTGGTACTGTTTGACCCTTATTTCATCAATTTTATCAACAAAACACAAAAGATTATCTACGAGATTGGAATTATTGAATAGAGGATTGTGGGCAGGATTATAAAGGTATTAATATACTCACATATAATAATACGTGAAGGTGAGTATTGCTGTAATGGGTGTAACGGACAAGAGGTCAAAATGTACGTTTTGGCTAAACTCCCCTGTTCAAAACGCATTTCAATCCAAAGTATTTTTGCGGAAATATTTCTGACCTGATTTTTTAGAATAAACCAGTGGTGGTGTTAGAAAACCGTCCGGTTTTTCAGGCGAGATACAAAGAAATCTTTCATCATGGGTTCATTTAACCGAATCGTGTACACATTTGTCCTATTGCCTGCGACATGATCAGGAATAGTTGTGCTTTTGGAGGCCTACATAAGATATTAAAAATGAATGATTCATGAGAGAGAGACCGGAAATGTGGTCCGGATTAGCTTGGGAAATAGAGCCTTTGCTATGTTTACTGCACCTAACTCCTGTGTTAAAGATAAGCTTTGCTCCGAGCAATGAAAGCCAACAAGAGTTAATTAAAGTTTGCTGTTGTGTTGTACACTTCAAATAAAAAAATCATTTCATCTCTCTAAAATTTAACATGCATGCAAAGTGATGTTACTATTTAGGTATGGTAGGCTACGACAATGCCCGTATAAATAATATGAGTTCTATGTTCTAGTTTTCTTTTCTGTATATTACTCTTTTACGTGTGTTACAGTTAGATAAAGTGCACGGAATCAGGGGGAAGGGTTAGTACTTACGACTCACATTCATGTATACGTCGTGAACGCATTCTTGGGGTACAGTGAACCCTGTTCTAAAAATGAGAGGATGTTGAGAATTTACCTTTTGATTAACAATCGCTGGAGAAGTTTGCCCGTTCAAATTGCATCCATACTTTTCGTTGAGAACGGGTTAATTTCTAGAGTTTTGTCTTTATCAAAATGTTAGAACATATTGACTAGATTTTTTGTTTTGTGAAATGTTTATTTGACTTTCCTAACCAGCACCAGCACGCAGAGGTGTCAGTGTGAGGTCTTATGCTCTTATAGAAACTTAATTTTTACAATTAAAGTGAAAGCAATATGTGGAATAATTTAGGGAGAGCGGAAACCTGTGCCATTCCTTTTTGGTTGATTTGGTTGCGGTTGTCAATTAAAAGTATATAAAAGGGAACACATGGTCTCACTCGTCTCACATGCACACATCATAATAAATCTCTTTTTTGACATGTAATGCTAATGTTAGTGCACTTCTGCACTTTATTCGTGCCCGTGCATGATATTCCTAGCCTAAATAAATAGCTACGAGAGAACTTTTTATACTTTTTCTTTAATACTCCTTTTTAATGGTACCTTGAGACCATAGGCACTTGCATTAAAAAAGGGTTCAATTTGACTTGAGAAACTTGAGTCGAAAAGATGAAGGAAAAGGGTTGTTGTGTGTGTAATGATGGATTAAAAAACACTTATTCTAGAGGAAGAGGGGTGTTTCTTTTATGTGAATTTTTGGTCTTGAAATTACATGCATTCAATGCAGGGGAGCTTCGTCTGATGTGTGAAGAAGAATCAATTGATTTATAATAATACTATTTTTATTCAGGGGAGCCGGGAATGAAATCTCCGAACAGTAGTCAAGGGACTTGATGGGAGGGTTGGGTTATTATTTTCACTTCTCATGTTTTGGCAGTTATGAACAGGGTCTGCAGGGTCGTGACATGAGAAGGAAGAAAACGCTCAATAAACAAAAATGTTAAACTTTAGCCACATTTGTAGAAGGTATTGAAAATTAAAACAATCTGTAGAACGTATCATTTATTTTCCGGGTACAAAGTTTAAGTTTTGCGTGCCAACAATTCAATTGTAGTGTTTAGAAAATATTCTATTCCTTCCAATTTTTTTATTGAACAGGAGTTGGCTGAATGTTCCGAATTTGATTTAAGTCTATTCGATTTTTGATTTTGTGTTGAGTTTTGTTTGTAACAATCGCAGCAAATTCCAGCACCTTGAGAGTAAAATTTTTCCCTTGTTGGAATTTGCTGATTCTGATTGGGAGGATTTTACGTATGAAAATATTGTTTGCTCACATTTCTGGACCGTTGGACGTAAGTTATGACGTTATATAGACTAATTTGTCATCCACACGGCCATATTTTAATTCCTAATTTTATTCAGTGCGTCCACAATAAAAGTGGTTAATCGTGGTCAAGAGTGTAGCGAAATTCTGATAATAACCGCGTCATAAGTTTGTTTTATTCCTGGTGTTTAGTTTTAATCCATTTAACACACGAATGTTTGTCACATTTGAATTTCAAAATCCAGTTTTGTAATGTTATTAATCATTGTTTGTAAAGCTACAAGCGTAAAACGTTTTGTAATCTAGTTAATCAGCTACAAAATGAGTACTATGTTTTTTGGAAAATTGTGACGCCTGGGACACGTCAATTGTAGTGAGTGCTGACTCAACGTCAACATTTGACACAACGATTAAATGCGTGACGGTAAAAATCGGTATCTTGCGACATTTCCTAAAGTTCAGTGATGATGATGGTTTCCAAATGGGACACTCATTCCTGCAATTTATTTTTATATCATAGCATTATAGAAATACGTATTATCTGGATGGCTGAACCAGACAATGACGAAGGTTAATATAATGCGCATGGATTGTATTGTCCCATGATTGTTGTTTAGCGTATACATGCATTGATTTCAAGTACAATTTTGTCCAAGTGAAAACATTGCCAATTTATTCCAAAAAAAAATCCTCGCCAGCTATCAGAGCTAGTGTCATTTTATCTAAATCTTGTTCTAATTGTAAGCTTGGTGTTGTGATGACCTTATCACACGTAATCCATTTGTATCAATAGAAATCCGTTAAAATTGTACACGATAAATAAATATGCCGTATCCTCGCCTTGTCGTGAATCCAATCAAACATGCAGACATGTGATCTAGTACTAATAAAATTTTCTATTCTACAGTACTGTAATCCTTTACAATGCAAAATTCTGGGTAGTAATGGTAGTATGGGAAATTGTGCCCATTGTAATTGTATTGTTACGTTGGACAAAACATGTGGGAAGAATTTAAAGAGAAAAATCCTCAACCGGATCATTATTAGGTTGGATAACGTTGTTTTAGCCTGAATTTTATGGGATGATGTCCTGAAGGAATTAATCTAATGGAATGTTTGTACTTGAAATTTACAAGGGATAGGGAGTCTGTCAGACATGCCAGACTGCACACTTCAACATTGCACAACAATGTAATTTAGTGTGACCGGACGAGGTAACCACTTCATAAGATACTTCGGTTTTGTGGAATTGAGACTCAGGAGGGCTGATATTTTCTTGTAAGGAATAGGGAAAGCACTGCATCTACGAAAATATTAAGGAAACTGTTTTGTTCAGGGATCGTTGGTCAGATATGACAAAATGTGTATTCCACTTTGAAAAATGCTTTTTCGGACATAAAAGCTGGACTGGCTGACTAGACTAGCCTCGTGGTCTTATAATTGAGGTTTCACATGGAATCGCTACCTTGTGATTCTTGAGTGAGTTCAGGTTTCTGGCTATCCAAGTCTGCCTTATAATTTGCAATTGCATTCCATTAGGCTGCAGTTGAAAGATGAGATGAACTTACCTTAAATTTTTATCTTTAAGGACATGATTAGATAGGTAGGCTTATTTGGTGGTTTTCCTTGCTTGTGAATCTGAAATGAATGGAATGGAATTTGAATTAATGGACCCTTTCATGTTTCTGTTAGTTAGCACAGCTTACATCTTTGCTGAGTTTACTGCTATATGCAGTTGGTACGCATACCTTATTGTTGTACTCTTACATCAAGTACATAGTACAGTTAACTACAGGTGTGAAGGTGGCACTTGGCACTGCTTTGGCCCGAAAATATCGTAATACTGATTACTCGAGGAATGTAAACGTGAATTCGATGAATTAACAAATATTTTCAACTTTGAATTTTGAATAGAATATAGTAAGATTTACTTCCACGATTCCATGTCAAAATTATAACACAGGCATGCATTTTAAGATTATCGACGTCATGGTTTTTGACAAACGACACCTATACTTTGTACTATAGTGTTAACCTTTTTTAATGTTCAGTCGTTCAAGTTATAGGGATATTGGTGAGAGGTAATTTTGTGTCGGTAGATTTCCAGAGCATCCTTTTCTAAACCCATGGCATTTTGTACAACAGAAAATGGAAGCTCTGACTCTGAGCCATTCTGGTCGTATGAGTCAATTAAATATAGTCAAACCGGTACGATATTGGCTGGATATGCGGTTGACATTTTCGAATACGATTCTCTTTACACAAGGTTCAGAAATATTTCTCTCCTTCATGAGAGACACTAAACTGTCATTTCCATTGGATTTGAACAGTTATTGCGAAGGGTTGAAGGATTTATCATATTTTTAAATCGATGGAATAGTTCCTTATTAGGGTTGCCTTACTATTTCTGTTTCAGTTACGGTTGTACGGTGTTATATGGTTGACCTAATATGACTTAAAATTGAGGTCAACGCCAATCCTTTGATCGAGGCAGTACTGGGCGTTGAGAATGAAATTATAATGTTTAGGGGAAGTTTATTACTGTACCGTATTAACAGTACTATCTGATCTCTATTATTATTGTGAGAAATTTATAGCTTCAGAAGAGCCATATTCTTTTCATCTCCTTATTCAATTTCAGTTGCCGGTCGACTGATGAGATTTGATCCTTTGAAGGAATTATTAAACACAGGAGATTATTTACACAACTGCTGTAGCTCGTCAGCCACCTGGTGCTCTATATTAAATGTATTTTATTTCTGTATGATGATATACTTAATACTTAGGGTGAGCTAAAGTCAGATAGAAATAATGTATACTGAAGGTCTTATCACTTAAATTGGATGCTACTTGAGTTTTGTTTCATTCGATCCCACATAATATGGGACTGGGAGGTTGGGATATTTTTTTTCATTCATTTTGTTTTGGTGATATGCGATACGACCGTTGAGGAGTGAAATGAAATGACTATGTCCAGCAGCCAGCTGTCTGGCCAGTAAATTTTACTTTGCAATTTACATTTGCCGGAGCTATAAATTACATGTTACATCGATAGAAGTATACTTTAAGAGCTGGGCGGTGAAAGATAAACGACTACGATAACAATAATTGCAATTGCCAATCACCGATCGCATACATTAAAAGAGAGACCCAAGACCCAATGTATACCCTGCTAAGTTTATTTTGAAAACCGTTTTAAATAACAAATCCAATTAACAAAGAAAACAAGTTGATTTGTGTAGGCGGACTGCGACTGCTGTTATAGACACAATAGGCGTGTGGGTTGTAAGTAACTGTGTTGTGATTGTAGTCGTATACGAAATCGATTGGAGTCCATTAGCAATACTCAAGTGGTGCAAGCAGCCCTTACTACTTTACTACGGTGAGGTTTCATTACCTCGAGCAAGCATGGCTGGATGAGGACTTTCTCCATTTGAGGTTTTCCTGACTAGGGTTAGACTAGGATCTTAATCGAATGCCACACCATTCTCTACAAAAATATGCGATGATGTTTGACCATGCATTACCGGCTAATGCCCAATAATGCTCCTATTTTATTTGGTTCGTATACAAGTTTTAAAAAATAAAAATTGTCTTTTTGTCTTGTCAGGTGGATTTTGGATGTGTTGGGATGGACCTACAACCCCCATGGGCAGGTGAACTTCGAGCCCGGAATCGTAAAGTAGCTCGAAATATTTGGTCCACTTCGGATTTATCAGATGTGACCGTGAGTAGTACACCATCATGGGGAAGAAGTTTTTCTATTGAAGACGGAAAGGAATCAGAAAAGGTTATTGACCCAGTCAAACTCTCAGCTATGACGGTAACAGGAACCAGTACTGGTGCAGCTAAGAGTACTTCTACTACTTCTCCAACATCCTCCTCTGTGGCCACGACAACAATGAGAACCGGTAAGAGTCAGCCAACCATATCATGAAATGAAGTTTAAGGAGATGCCTGTGTGTATGGTCTGGTCGCTAGAAAGTGTGCGTTACGTACTGTTGGCAGTCAGTGCATTTCAGTTCAGTGCAATTGTTGGTATAGGGGGAAATAACGGGTTTTTTCGTACATTTTGCTATCCCCATTATAAAATGAAGGCTGCAAAGCCGGCAATCCCTCGGAGAAATCACACGAAATATATAAAATGTTCAAGGGATAGCAAGTGTTGTACACGGACATGCAGGGTGGTTCATAACTATGTAGCCCACGAAGACAGGGATAGCCAGTATATAGTGATGTACACATTTTGTAGAGAAATTAATGTTCATAGAGCGGATCCTATTATAAATTGCAAGTATAATTTATAATATATCTAACTCTTCCATGTAAGTGAAGCCCTGGGTTTTGGTTCCTACTTTGTAAACTTTGTATGTGAGATTGGTTATGAACAACCCTTGTGTTCTGTGCTGTTTAACGCTTAACCCTATACTTTTCAGGTGGGTTGGTTAGGAAAGGATAGAATGATTGGGATTGGGATTTGTTTAACTAACAGTGTTTCTCTTCCACCTTGAATTCTTCCCTTTTTTCCACTGCAGCATGCAACTGCATTTTTGGCATTTGATTTTTGTATTACATTTACTTTCCACAGTCGTGAGTGAGTGTCGAATGCTCTGGTTGGGGTCAGGAACAAGTTTCTTTAGAATTTTTGCGAAGGATTTTTTGTTTGTTTTCCCTAAACCTATTCATACTAGAATTACAATTGACAATCCAAGATAGCTCAGCTCTCTAGTCAATTCTTTTCTCACAAAAACAACAATTAAGAAGATTTGGGAGTTTAAGTGCAGTTTCAGTACAATGACCGAATAACGAATTGATTCCCTGCTGATTCAATTGTTTTATCTGAATTCGCAAATTCTCTCTGAATTCACTGGCAACTATTCAATCAAAAGTGGAGAGAGAATTGTCTTTTTCAAAAGTACGTCTCAGCTACTATTTGTTTGAGTTGAGACAATTGTGATGATTATATTCTTGTAGTTTACTCAAGTTAATTTTTATTTAAAGTGTCTCCGAAAGTGTTAGTAGTTAGTCTTTCAAAGGATCCATTTCTCACATGTGTTGTGCCTAAAAGGTTCAACCCGGCTCAACTATTTTTTGTTTCCTCGTTATTTTTGCCCTGTCTTGAGTGAGTCTTAAGGAAATTCTTGACACTACGTGTATTTGTGTTTCATTGGAGCTGACAAGGGATAGCCATGTGGTGTCTACCAGCACCCAGATACGACATATTTTTTTCTGGGTTGCCCGGCACGCCCTGACCATGAATCAATC
>JAQGCB010000988.1:0-16870 GCA_034698835.1 Protaphorura tricampata | reverse complement strand
TGTTGCCCATGAACCATCTTGACATTGTCCCCAATTGTTCCCTATGAATTCATTACAAATTATTGCAATTAATTATTTTAGAATATTGCGGACAATTAGTGCAAAATTTTCTTGGAAAGGATTGAATGTAATTTTATGTGTGAATTTTGCTTACCGGCTCTGTAGTTCCATTGAATAACGCAGTGATTGCAACGGACACCAGCTGGGAGACGGAGTTGAGTTGTATACCATCCAGTACCTTTGTCAACGTTCAATTTTGATCCACCACCATCAGCTCGTTGAAGTAAATGTTGGTTGAAACAGTTTTGATTCTCTCCCGCTCCTGGGTTAGCGCAAAGACGCCATTCCATGTATCCCAAATGGGCAACTGTGAGTTCTACTTGGACTTCAATGTTCTGCAATTACAAAATTTGACATTAGATTTTTTGAAATTTCAAGCTACGAAAAAATTTAGATTTTAAGATTGTTTTAATTCAAGACGTACTTGTCCAGAATTGTAATTTCCGGTGATGATTCCACGGTACCATTGACCGCCGATTTCATTGGCTCTTGGGGCGCCTTGTGCAATTGGATCACCGCAAACTCCACAGTTTCCTCCGACGACTTGTTCTTGATGAAGTCCACCACAGTACAATTCATTATCAGCATAATTCTGTGGTGGGTTTTGGCTAGCGAATTCAGGAACACGCCAGATTGAAGATCGATTCGGAGGTTTCATGAAACGACCATGTCCGTCAATGCTGACGGCCAAGGCGACTAATACAAGGACTGCGAATCGGAGCATGGTTGCTTGGTTTGTGAAGTGGTATAAAAGTTTTACTACTAAATTTCTAATTTCTGGTTTCTGAATTTATACCCTTTTTATTTTTGAGTACCGAATTAGGTGGCGTGTGCAAATTAGTCCAATATTCAATTAACAGCTGCAAAACTGTGTAGTTTAAAGTTCGACATGCATTAATTAATAATCACATTCCAACGTATTAGGTTAATCGACAAATCCCTCGATCAATCATACGTGTTCAAGTACTCATTTGCTAAAATATTATACGTGCTGTTAGTGCATGCGAATTTTTGACTTGGCATGGCAATTGACAATTGAACACTTGTGATTTGATAAATTAGATCATAATTAATTTCACAGACTTTGCAAAATCAAATAATGAGCACGTGGACACACTCCGGATCCGGATAACTCCTACCTCGTAGACTTACAATGTACTTCAATTTGTTTACTTACCCGTTAATCCATAATTAAAGTGTGCACGCCTCTAATATTTTTTTGCGTTATAGTTTAGCAAAATAAATATGTATCGAGTGTAATTTGTTCAAGTGATCAAGTGCAGCGGAAAATCCATTTATATGGAGTTGAATCATCAAAGTTAGCAAAACAATAACATGTGAAATTCAGCTACTAATATATGTTTAAATTCAACTCATAGTTTTATTTAACGTGGATAATAGTGTTTCTAATTCTGATAATGTAATAAAGCTGGAGATTCACACTAAATTATTACATTGAAGTCGTGGATTCACAATGTACAATTGCAATGATTATTGTTTAATCTAATATGTGCTACAACGGTTAATATAAATTCTTTTAGTAAATCATAACTTATGAAATAAACATTTTGTACGAGATGAATTTGCGATGCAATACTTGCAACATTGATCTGCACCCACCAAGGAACTTATGGTAAACATTAGAACATACCGAAGAAATCCATTCTATTCCTCTAGGCAACCAAATTTTCCACACGGTTATAAAACAAATTCTGAATTTCCTATACATTTTTAAAACGTTATGTAGACACAACCTTATCCAGCTATTGAGCGATAATTCATATACCAATGCACAAATGCAGAAGCAAACAAAAATTAAATAAAGGTACACTGACATTCGAATTTGTCCAAATGTTAAGGGCGGTGCAGTACTTTGAGGGGGTTTTGGTGTCTTATACTTCGCTACCCTAAGACGACCTAAGTTGTCATCAATTGATACCCAATGGTGAAATAAACCGAATTTACTGAAGCTGGCCATTTCAGACGCAAATCTTTGATGAAAATGTTGCATGAATAAATAACTCACATCCTTCATGTAATGTAAGGGTTCAATGACTGAATGACACAACCAATTCGGCTCTTTAAACTCAACAAAATTAATTGCAAGTTCCACCAGAAACTTGATCCCTGAATCATAAATGATGGCGACAGGTTGGTTCGGCCTTGTAAATAATTCCACTTCCAATTCATCATTAGAACTAAGAAAACTTGAATTTAAATATTTTAAAATTGTGTAGTGACAAAATTCTAATGAGAAAATCTTCTGTATTGTTTTCATTTTTGCTGTCGGTGTAGCTGATATCAAGTTGTACAAATGAATCGAATAATTTTTCTCAATTAATTCTCTCAAGTTTGACATAATTACTATTTGTGGATTGATGATTGCATAACTCGTCACAAAACTCTCGTACCCTCCCATCAACACAATATTTGAGAGAGAGATTAAAAGGAGGAGTCTGCTCCTCCGGTTAATTGTACATTGTCGGAACACAATACTAATCAAGTCAAAGAATTTATCCTTAATTTTTCCGACCAGAAAGAGACTTACACAGGTAAAACTGACCAACATTAAGATCCATGTGTAGATATCCATTGGTTTAAAGAAATCTAGGAGTGAGTGCGATACAAATGTATGCTGATCTTGACAATAATATACCCTTTGAACTAAATACGCACGAATATAAATGGATGTAAATGGTAGCCCGAAACCTCCTATAACTGTATTCCTAGTTATGAGCACCATTTCCAAGAGTGCTATCGAGTGTGATGCAACTGGTGATCTCTTGCCCTCGAACGGAAGTGTTGCATTATATTTAACTGCAATTAATTGCATCCCTCTATATTTCTACTCGCACTTTTTCTTAGTCCTCATGTCTTTGAAGATTATGGCACATTGACGAATCTTATGAGCGTTTAAATTTTGAGCAGTTGTCTCAACCGTATCCAAATCTGCTAAATTCATATTCAGAGTCATTTTCATCCGTCGGGCTTCCAGCTCATGACCAAACCAGACGTCAGGCTCAACAGTCTTCAGACATTCATTGGTCTTAACTCCACAGTATGGGCAAATGAAACCTTTGGATGTGATTTTCCAGTCAGACGACACTACTACGAAGTACAATCCAATATTTGCATACCTTGTAGTATAGAAACTATTAAATTCTGAATTCCGATAGGGCTCCAGATATCTTTCTGCTTCTGACCAGATGACCAGGTAGTTTGAATTTTCATCGTACAAATCGATCTCAGGTAATCTCAACATGCTGTGGTGTGTAGTATTTGAAAATGGGTCAAAGTTGAATGTACACCTTGTTTTATTATCCCGATTGAGAATATCTTTGAACTGCGTGTTGTACACTAGCTTCCATGTTTGCGTCCCTTGGTTCTCCAAAATAATACTTTCCACCAAATCCTCAAATCTTGATTTGGAATGTACGGCATGATACCAATCTTTGTAGTAAATAAGGTTGAACACACAGTTGAAGTAATAATCCAATTTTAAGGGCACTGAATTGACTGTACTGAATTGGATAAATAATATAAGACTTAGAAGAACGACGAATTTTATTCCTCCCATTGTTGAAGGATATTTATGTAAGCAGACACTTCGTTTTAGAAGAACAGAATTGATCTAACCTTCATTCGACATTGACACGGGTTCTTGAGCAGAATGGTGTGCATGAATTATTAAATTCCAAAGTAGCGGATGTAAGTATTCAAATATTAAAACTCGACACTCTGAAACATTGTGGAAGACCACCAAGCTTTGGAAAGATAGGAAAATTGAACATGAAGTGGGCGGTGACGGTGGTAGGAGTGATCATGTGGATTTCCATATAACTGTAAGGTGGATCCTAGTTTCATTTGTGAGAGTGAACAAAAGAAATGCCTTTTTGTCGGTCTTACTCTCAGCTCATGCCATCCTTCATTAATATTTAAACAAAGTAGTCAGCTCTCGCTACTCTTAGGTAAAATAGAGGAAGCTGGGATATGTAATGTTTTTTTGTTAATATTTTATTTACAAGTGGACTACCCATACCAAACTTTACCCGTGTAAGAAATTTTAGAATACTCTACGGAAACTATACTATGATTTACATAGTATGAGGAGGATTGGTTGGGACTAACGTGTCCGTTCGGGATTGGTTCTGGTAAAATATGTCGTGCTCTTTCTCGCACGAGCGGCTTTTATCGACCAGGTACGGGTTCATTTATTTTTTTGAGACGTGGAGAAATAAATGAGTATTCTGAATCTGAGCATTTCTATACATTCAGTTCACTCTTTCTAACTGTATAATAAAAAATTGACATTTCTCCACCGTTCTCAAGTGTGTCTACATAAAAATTTACCACCAAGTTTCCCAGTAGTCTTAAGTGTTGTAATAGCTGGTCGTGAGGGGCTTTTTTCAAACAAAAACACGTCGCGTACGGATTGGTCAGTAAAATCAGGCGAGTCATTTTTTTACATTTTGCCCATCCTCCAGTTATAGGGTGAATCGCTATTCTAGGAGTAGACTATGATTATTTTAGCATTTCTAAACCTTACGTGTGCTATACTCTAACTAATTGCTTAAATGTTTAATGTGATATTCCTTATTCCGTATGCTATGTTTTCCCATTCCGTCATTGAGCTCACAACTCACTTTTGACTCAAAGGTGATTTTTAAACTCAACGTCAGTTCGATTTTGCAAGTAAACTCAGGTTATCGTTAATTTTGACCCGTCTGGTGAGAGGAAGGAATTCAACAATAAATGTGATCAGAATTAATGATTGGCTCCAATTGTTTGACCAGATTTGTTGGAATTCGTAGAAGTATCTCAAACTCGAAGTAAGTTTTTCAACTTAACTTACATTTCGCGATTCATCCCAGAATAAATTATTTATGACCAAATAATTGCGTGTCTCTCCCAATCCAAACATTACACAGTTCGTATTTTTTTGAAATACTAGGTGGAATGTATATTAGAAATATTTATATTATATTACAAGCTACAAGGAGGTTTTGTCGGGACTAACGTGTACGTTTGGGATTGGCTCAAGTAAAATATGTCGTGGCGTCTCTTGTATGGGCTTCTTTTATCGATCAGTTACGTGTCATTTATTTTTTCGAGACGTGGACCTGATGTCCGTGATGATTTGAACATTTCTGTACAATTCGTACACTATTCCTAATTGCATAATGAAAAATTAAAGCGATGATATATATTTCAAACCGTCTTCACCTGTTTCGACACACAAAGTTATCCTTTCTCCAGTCCAGTTCTATTTTTACAATAAGAAATCAATATTTTCGGGTAGACCAACCCTCAGAAATTATTCAGCTCTTCGTACATGGATATCCACTTCCAATGAATTGTTTAATGATGAAGTGTTTTCTTTATTTCAGTACTAGTAAGGAGCTCGTCCTACGGACGGATGTATCTAGCAAAAATTGAACTTATTGTTTTCGATTTCATTTATATTTCACCATAACAATCTATACCATAAGCAATTAATTTTGGAGTACACCAGCGCAAAATTTGTCTACTTCTGGCGTGTAACCAAGGTAAACGAACTTTGTTGATGGGTATCGGTCGGCTGGGTGGAGTCGAGGCAAGAGTCCTGTTTTTCAAAAATTCAAAATTTCAGAGGTCGCGGGTTCGATATCCTGGTCGATCACTTTTGTTCGTAACGTTTTCGCACTTTTTAAATATACAGGACGTGCCCTGATTTATTAGAACTTAGAGCCAAAAACCAACTTCCTACGTATCATACTTTTTTCTCTTGTCCAGTGAGCGCATAGATTCAATTACTTCACCGTCTTTACTTGCGGAGATTGTCTAGCTGAGATCGAGCATCGAGCACACCATCCTAAAATATAAAACCAACTCAGATCAGATAATTGGAAAATACGTCATACATTACGAATTTCTGTTAACGACTTAAATCACCATTAAACCGTTGAAACCCGCATAACCATGATTTCTATAACACTTGCAAGATACGGTATGGTAATTTACCGCCTATACGCCTTTGTGTTTTGGATGTGTCCATTCAATGTGTCCCACTACAAAGGATCAACACTCCTAATACCACTGAGTCCAACGTCGTTTCGTTTTAAGTGCTTCAAATTTTTGATAAATACTTACATGATCAACTATTGGTACACTATTGTCCTCTCACTCACATGCCTTATTTTTATGGATGACCTGGAGAGTTTAGACAAAATGATGTTGATATTTGTCATCTCAATGGGATCATTTCTATTCATTCTCTTTGCCGTCGTCAAAAAATATTGGCGGGATGCCATAGAATTTTGGAACAACGTACTAACTTTTAATTGGAAACTATCACAGTACTTTCATTTGCCAGAGTTTGTTGCAAAAGATGGCTATGAGACTTTTTATTACATTCATTTCCTCTGTATTGTATTCAGCGTTCCGAATGTAATATTATCAAACATGTATGCTTTTTCAGTCGAATCTAAGCTCCGTGATCGCCTCATGAACTTTCTCTGTATATTTTTAACTCAACGCCAAAGTGAAGTGTATATCATTTCGCTTGCGTCCTACAATGGAGCATGCGCCATTATTTTTCTTTTGACAGTCATGCTGACGGTTGTGTACCCGCATATTATGAATAATTGGATGAGTCTCCACATTTGGTAAGGCACACACTATTTTTATTCAAGTTACAATGCAGATAAGGAAAGTGTGGAGTGAAGTCGAGTTGAATGTCGCGAAAAAATACTTTTTCTAATAATTAATTGCAATATTTGAAAAGAAATTCAAATACCTGAAAACGTGAACTTCCGACAAAATTCTAGTCGAATTGTGTAATTTACAGGAGAGAGTCCAACAGTGTGTCTCGTGATTCAAAGTTGTTGATGTTATACCGGGCCCATCAACTCATGCACGCCCGCGCTGACACCATATTCTCAAACATAAGTCCACCCTTGTGCGTACTGGCTTGTGGAATGTATACCCTTGTGACTGTTGCACTCATATTGTTTTACAGAATGTACCATTTTAGCATCGTCCTTGGTGCAGTCAGTTGGTTAACAGCTCTCTTCTTCGGATGGAGTCGTGTAACCACAATACTGGCAAGCACGCCGGCTGCTTCTACAGTGTTCTTGGATTCCCTTCGGAATAAAAATTCTAAGCTTCGTAGTGGAAAAATTAATAAAAGTTTCCTGCGGTCATGCCGCCCATTCTATTATACTTTTGGGAGTCTTGCAAGACTTGATAATGGATGGTTTCCTAATATTGTCAATGATGCGATCGTGGACTCTGTCATCAATTGCCTTCTTTATTTCAGGGAGTTGTAATAAAATTTAATTACTACGAATTTCCTAATTCAATCAAGCAATCACACGTTTATTTGACGTAGCAATTAAGCCTTATCAACAGAACATTTACATGATAGATTTTACACTATAAATAAGTAAAATTTAAAATTGTAATTTCAGTAAATAAATGTTTGTAATATTAAAAGTTACTCCGAATTTCCTAATTGTCTTGTATGGACAGTTGTATGTAAAGAATAATTTACCTACCATTGCATACACATTATTAATGTGGTAATTTATTTGTAACGTAAGTTGTACATATCGCTTAGCGCAGGTACCAGTATAATATTAGGAACTATGATAAGTTGCTTAGTTGTTTAACGTAATTTATAATATATCTGCTCCTTCGGTGTTGCTTAACAGTTATTGTCACATAGAATTATTAAAATATGTTTAAACCAATTCTTCTAGAGCGATTATTTATTTCAACACCAGAACTAACAAAGTAAACTATTCCGTTGTTCAGTGGTTTCAGTACTTTCATTAAAAAAACATTATGTACGAATGTTCAGAGTAGAAATCTATCATTACACATCCCCATTTTAATAAGCACTAATTACTTGGGTTAACGTTAACAAGTCATTTGGGGCACTATCTCCTTGGCAAGGCAAGCATTTGAATGCAGGTTATAATTCATGGATCTCGAACGTAATACGAATTTATTTATCAGTTAGCAAGAACCAACCCATTTGTCGTGGCAAACGGACAATAACACTAAAGTTATCAATCTGAGTTTAAAACATTGTAAACATTTGGTATTTTTACTTATTTTGTATGTTGCTTATATTACGATGAAATGAAGCTCATATTCATCACGATTAAAATTAGTCAGAATAATTAAAATTGCCCTTTGCCTTATCCATGGTCCCATCTCCTAACATCACAAGCACGGGCAAGGGACTCGACTGGAATTAGGGAATGACTCATTATTCTAAGAAAGTTTGATTTTTGCATTCGTCAATTGTGTCTCTGTAGAAATACTTCGGATGTAAATGTGTACGCCAATCGTTCGAACTCGTTGAACTTTTGTACACAAGATAAAGTTAGTTCGTCTGTTCACGTTGGGTTAATATGGTTGAAATTACATGGAAGAGAAGGGAAATCTAGCAGCAAATAGCACCCCGACGTAGTACAGATTTGTTCCATTACATCAAAAATTCTTATCTGCTGGTACAGTCGCTGACCTGTCGATAAGAAATTCTTGTTATTTATTAGACTAGCGTCATCAGTTTTCCATCATTACATTTCTAACAAGGGAAACTCTTGAACGGTTTGTAAGGAACAACAGTGTCACTTTGTTACACATTTATTACACAATATTCAGTGTCAGATTATATTTCTATACACTAAACAGAAATAACAATTCATTCTAGTGGTGTGATGGGTTAAATCTATGTTATATGCTCACACTCAGGACACTTCAATTTCACGGTCAACGAGGTTTCCTTGAAAAAATCCAGAACATAGTATAGTAGTAACCAGTAGGCGCCAATAACCATAATCAATATTTACTTTTACATTGACAATCACACTCTTTGCTCGCAAATATCAGTGTCAAGCAAACATATTTCCATTTTAGCTTTTTTTGCAGCTGCCTAAGCTTCTTCTATTGAATCGAATTTTTCGTCATTACAACGTTTTGCCGTAATGGTTCTGTGGTTTTTGGATTCATATGTGTTTGGCAATGACTAGAAAATAATTATTCTACACTCAACCACTGACGGAATACAAGTCAAGTGTTCCGGCTTCCACAAAACCAATACTCAACAAAAATCAATTCCAGTTCAACAGGAGTGGTAATGGCGAATAGCTTTTGAGTCGTGAAATTATATATTCCGTTAATCACGTAAACTATTGTTCAGACGAAAGAGCGAACTAATTTAATAATTACAATAATAATTTGGCGTGGGTACACATTATCTACTCATCAAAACAGCATGTTCTAAATTTCTTTCAACATTTCAGATTCAGATCTGAACAGATCCAAAAAATATTCTTCCTTGAAGTTCCAGTCACCTGTGATTGTCCCCCGGTAAGTTAAAGCAATATTTTTATGATTATAATATTCTTATTATTTGCCATCCGACAGAAACTAAACAATGCGTAGCATTGAAAACTATACCCAGTACTGAATGGGTAGAAATTGCTTTCCAAAGTTTCGTAGAGTAAATAGTTTCACAAATATACGAATATCCTCTTGTATTTCTGTATTTCTGGTATTTTTGGTTACTTTAGTATTTAATTCATATCTACAACACCACATGTTAACTTTGAGAGTTGAATAAGAGCCAACGAGTGTATATTTTTTGTATCCGTGAGTCTAGTTCCGCTCGGTCGGTTGGAATTTTTTCCTTCATTCAATAGATTTTCAAAACGGTTTCTTCAAGTACTTGGGAAACTAATTAATTTAGTAATTTAGATAATTAAATTTGATTAAAACACACCAAACAATTAGTGATCAGTTTAGACATTAAACAGTGAGAGTGATGTAATTAGTGATTAGTTTAGACATTAAACAGTGAGAGTGATGTTAAATCTGAGCGACATTAAATAGAATCAACGCAATAATAATTTCTCCTAAGTGGAAAGTAAGAGAATGTGCGTAGTATTTCAAATTGACAGGTTATGCCAAGACATCTCAGGTTATTTCACATAAAAGGTAGTTTCGCAACGACAAAAACCTTTCTCACAAAATATCAACTCGATGTTTATTTATTCTATGGATAATTCTCGTATATTGTCTCTTCCATTGGTTTTGAAGATTTCCCGCATGTCCTTATTCGGATATCTAGCTAAGTAGTACCTTTGTCTCCCAAAATAGACGAAAATTTTCGAAGTTTCTCTTAGACAGAAATATTGAACCCTGAATGAAATATTCGCCCAATTCCAATCGATGCTCAACATAATTGAAATTGAATTTAGAATATATACATAATAAGATGGAATACCCGTGTAGGCTGCAGTCGGATTAGCTGCAAAAGTACTGGCTACTAAAGTTCACCCAGATGGAAAATTAGGGCATTTCTTCGAATTTTTTAATTTTAAAGATATTCAACCTCTTGATATGTTCGCCTTTGTGTCCAAGGCATAGATATTCTAGTCCATTGTTTTTAGTTATATTTATATTCCGTGATAATAAAGAAATAAAAAGAAATTAACGATCATATAAATATATCCCTAACTAACCTAAAATTTATTTGATTCAAAAATTTCTAAAATTCAAATGGATAGTCACCATTTGTACAAGGATGCGCAGGATTTCGCATTTACTGGTGTGTGTTTCAGTGTACTAAATGAACATGCGACAAAAGGTTTAGTGGTTCTAATAAGGCTCCCTTGTGATATTAGCCTCATACGACCTTTAGATGGTCAATGCCTATTTTACCAATAATATTTTAATACTGTGCAAATTTGGTACATCTTTTTTATTAATTTGGAACTTCTGATTTTGCAAAAAAAAATGATTTTATGGTGAAGTTTACAAGAATTCATAGTTCGTTTCTTCTTTTTCAGATTAGGGGTGGTGCCAAAGACATTGCAGCAAAATGGAGAACCAAATACATCATCCGATGGAAGTGATGGGAGTAGAAAATGGTGGAGATAAACCTGCCTTTTTATTTTTTTTGTGTGGACCCGTTGGATTTGGAGAACCATTTATTTTCAACCATGTAAGTGCAAAAATATTCAATAAAATTAAATGAAATTAATTAACCAAAATTAAATTAAATTAACCAAAATTAGGTGAAACTAAGCTAAATTAAGTGAATCGAAATAGAAATTCGAAAAAAAAGTTCAATCCGGATAGTTTGCGTTGGAGAAGAAGGACGCGCGCAATTTATTTTTTGAAGGTATCACCCTAAACGTTCCCTTGCGAGAATTTGAATTTGCTATCAGTCCCACGTTAGTTCGTTAATACAAGCTTGTCAGAGGCTACGGGGTATGGGACAGTACATACTAAAAACGCACACAATTATTTACATTCGTCGCTAGCGATGATCAGCAACCAAGGGTATTTCTCTTATAGTTGTCAATGAACAATACCCGCTTATTATTTTTCTTGTAAGGGGTGGGTAAGGTGGACTCTCTATGTACCGAACTCCAAAAATGCAATATTATGTGTCCAATAAAGAGAAAGTTTAATATACGGAAAGTGGAATGACAAAGAAGTGTATGCAAAGGGAGTTCTTGCGTTCCTGTCATTCTGGTCGGTATAGAGAGGTGTACGATATAGCGGAGGTTGATATATAGCGATTCCACTGTAACAGTATATTGAAGCTTCGTAACCACATCCAATGTTTATTTCTGTGCTTTAGCATTCGTCTAGCCGTAACCCTATTCCAGTACAGTGAGCCAGTATTATTAATTTTCTAGGAATTTTGTCTGATCTTAAATTCACCTTTAAATATTTTTTTGAAAATATTAGACACAAATTATCTCCGGCTCCAGCATCCCATTTCCACACTCATAGTTTATGGTCCGGACATTGACTCGTCTGGACATTAAATTCCAGTTTCCTGTAGCCTTCTACTTCCCTTTAAAGAAATTCACAGGTTTCTCAAATCACTCTAGGTCGTCATAATGGCGATACAATTTGAAGTTTGAAGTTTTTTAAAGTTTCCAGTCTAAATGAGTTTAGAATTCTGACAGTTATTCTAGGTTCTAACGCTCAAAAGATAATGGCGGAATAATTTCAAAAAATCTGTCATTATTAGATTGAACTTAAATTAAAAACTGACCGAGTTTTTGCAAATGCACACCATTGCCTGTCATCAATTAAAAAATCTTTAATAAAACGTTCTGGGTTGCTGCTGTTATTTTGACTAAAAGTACTGTAGTGAACGGTAAATGATTTAAAAATAGCAAATGATATAGCTAACGTATTCATATAAATATAGAAAAATGTTGAAAACTATATTAAAAATTGGCAAGCGTCTAAGAACCGTTAATTTTCTTAATATTTTTCCAGATACACCATGAACTTCGAATGGACATCAATCTTGATAAGCTACGCCAATCACGGGAACGATTGCAAACAACAGATCATATTCATCTTGAAAACCTGCTCAATTCAATGGAACAACCAGAGTGTAACACGAGCGAAGAACATTTCCAAAGTGTGTTATCAGCTGGAATCCAAAACAATTTTCACAACTGCACTCAAGCCAGGTCAAAGCGGAATCTGCCTAAACAAAAATCGACAAATCCAAGCTTTCAAAGTGATCAATGCAATTTCGATAGACTCTCAGAGAACTTGATTGTTCAAAACAAATTGTACGGCAAAGACTTCAAAGTGAATCAAATCGATCCCCCGTGATAAAAAAACTATTTCCGGTTGAATTCCGGTCAAGTGTATGTGTGAATTGTTGGCAAATAATTCATTTCGGATAGAATTCCTGTAGCGTGTTTAAGAATAGTATGATATCTTGTTAGTGCACTATTGCTATTAGTCCTAAATTTTTTTTGTCCTATATTAAGTTATTTTGTTTTGAAATAGTAGAAGAGAATGAATTTTTTCGTTGATGATACTTGGGTTAACTTAGATATTGATAAAATTGAGAATAGTGACATTTCATTCAAAGATTCTATGACAGAGTCCGAAGAAGTCAATGTAGACTGGAATCATGTGATGAATCAAATAAATCAACAACATCAAAATGAAATCAATCAAGACCAGACACCTGATTCTGAAAACGAGGATTTATGTCAAAATCAGGACAGAATGTTTGAGGATGGTGATGATATTGAGGAATTGGGTGATAATTCCGGAATACCTAATCAAAATCATATCGAACTTCTTGAACATTTTGTCTTAGAAGATGTTGATCAGGATGTAGCATGTCTGATTTGGACGGAAACCGATGTTTGATACAAATCTTTTTTCCTTAGGGGTCATCATTTTACGTAATTTTTTGTTGATTTTATATTAATTTGTTAAAATTAAAATAAAAGCTGTTTGACAGTCAAAAATCCAAAAATAAAAAACAAAATATCAAAAAATTCGGTCTTAGATTTTTATTTTTTCTTCCCAAGTAAAATAAACAAAATAAATTAACTTGTGAATGTTCATTTTTAATTTATATTTAAAATACTTAAGAAAGAGTGGACAGTTCAGTTCCCACGGATTCTATAGGTTCTGATACGACAAATTCACGCATGCATTCAGGAAGAAGAGTCAGAAACTCTGCCCTTAATGTTTTCCCGAGTACAATATAAATTATGAAGTTTACAGAACTGTTAATAATTATAGGGAGACATGAAACAGCTTCAATTGTAGAAGGTTCAATGTGCTTGTAGCTCAGGAGGAAATAGGACACTATTAAAATATGCAAGGAATTGCAAACAACGAAAACAATGACGACACACAGGAGCATCTTTGTCACAGACAGGATTTCTGCAACTTCTTCAGCTTTCTTCCTGGATGTATCCGAAGTTTCCAGAGATGCACGAAATTCTCGGGACACCTTAATCTATTACAAGTCAAATATCATAAATTAAAAAATCTTTAAAATTCTGAACTTAAATAATTTAAAATATGAAAAAGTGGGGAAAAACTCACCTGTCGTATAATTCTGTAATTGAAATATCCCAAGAGCACAAATGGAAGGATGTACATGAGGAATGCCCATATCCATCCATGGTAAATTATCTTATACCTCTCCATTCTCATGAAGGTTGGCCGATAGTAGTCATTCCAGTAAAGACTTGTGTCTGTGTAATAATTCCACTCGTATGATTCAATCCATCGAGGAATATTTAGCACAATGGAAAAAACAATAATAATCATCACGGCCACCTTTGAATTTTTTGAGGAAAGGAAGTATTTCGATCTCAATGGCCAACAGATGGCTACAAAGCGTTCAAGTGAAATAAGGATGGTCGTGTATACGGAGCCAGTGTAGGCTATAGAAAACAGACAATTGTGATAAAATATTAGTTAGAAATTTCACACACGAAATTGGTACGATATTATGATTAGCATATGTTAATATAATTCTTACCTGTTTTATTGAGCGGATAGATCACAAATGCTTGGATATCATTCTGCTCCGCCATCCAAAGATGTTCGTCGACAGTGTACACCTCTGATTTTTCACCAGCCCGTATAAACAAGCTATAAAATAATTTAGCATTGAAGAATGAACTCAGAAGATACGTGAGTATTACCAAAAAGTCAAAAACTGTTAGACCGAGAAGAACAATGACAGAAGATGTCCTCACTTTCTTCCTCAATAGAACGACGCCACTCAGAATATTCCCAACAGCTCCAACAAAAATTATGAGTGACAATAAACCAAAATAAAAATAAATGATGGCTTTTGATTCCACCGGTTTGATGTCTTGGACGATTCCAAAATGTCCATAAGAAGTGTAATCCCGAGAACACATCCAACTCTGTGTTCCATTGTACCATTCCCTTCTAAATAAAATGTAATGAACTCTTTGTTTGACTGGGAGGTACTCAGGAGGTGCATCTGATTCAACCCACTGTGTTCCGTGAGAATAACCAGCGTCCATCATTAATTTCAAAGCTACTCCAAACTCGTATGTTTTAATGGGTGGGTCAAAATCAAAAGAGAATTCAAAAGTGGTGACAGAACTCTTGAGAATTGAATTGAATGCTTTCGGATTTATTATTAACGTAGATCCCGAGCGAAGTGAGGTAACATTGGGGTAGTACACATCGAAGTCTTCGAAAATTCTTCGTTCTGATGATTCACAATAATTCAGTTCAATTTCCAACATTTTCTCAAATTTGATGAGAGTAGATGAAGAAAGTTTTGCAGATAGAATCGTGAGATATGTCAAACTTGTCGGAGGTAATTTTGAAATATCAATTTCGCCGTGAGCGTAGTCATAAATCTTCAAGTCCTTAAGATTATTCGCCGTCATTAAAAATTCATTAAGACTCCCTTTCGAACATTTCGTTCCATCCATGGTTATGGAAACCAATTCATTTAGAAAATTCATCGAGCGCGGATTCGTAGTAGAAAAATCGATATCACCCACACTCCGGATATTGATGCTTCTCAGATTGTTCGCTGATTTTAAAAAATTGTAAAGACTTCCGTTTGTAATGTTTGATTCTTTAATCTCCAGAGTAGCCAATCTCCCCAGAAAGTGTGAAGAGGCTTCAGTCCTACTAATGTCGAGTTTACCCGCCTGCCAAAAATTAAGTGTGGACAGATTTGCAGAATATTTTAGTAAACCATAAAGGGTTCCGTTCTCGAGTTCTGTAAACCAAATTTGGAGCGTCTCCAATTTGGCTAAAAATGTTGAGTAATTTTGGGAATCTACAGTTCCAACGTTAACTTCGACCGCTTTGTAGATTTTTAATGTCTCAAGATTTGTTGCCGGTCGCAGAAGGTCAAATAGAGTTCCATTGGTAAGCGTTGCGTCGGCGATAAGGAGGACGATTAAATTCTCATTGAAAGTTAAACTGCTTGAATCATATTCTCTGTCCTTGAGTCTAACGCCTGGTAGATCTTCCAATGCTACAGGGGAAGGATTATCAATGTTAACATCAGGCCAATTCACTACCGGAACACGATAGAGCATGTAACCTCCAGAATGATGATCTTCTTCACTCTCGTCTTCAACTTCTGACCACTTGTTTCCTCTGCAGTGACCTCCATGCATTCCTATCTATAATGTTAAAATGAAATCATACAGAAAAAAAATATATTTCCTCGAATTACCAATAATCTGCAGCCTTTGCTCTTCAATTTCTTAAGGCGTTCATCGAGGCTCTAATTCAGGAACTTGTGTCAGTGTTATTAAGTGCTGTATAAAATTACCTCATTGTTTATGGCTCCAGTTTCTTCTGCTTCAGTACACTCGAGTAAATGTCCATGTATTATGCAATATAATATAATTTTGAATGGAAGAGCGAGAATTTTCCAATAATGCATTGTCGTTCTTTATTTCAGGACTAACATGCCGATAACTAACGTGACATTGCTCACTTTGTATAGAATAAAAATTTTAAACGCTAACCGCACATGTCTCGAATAATGGCTCAGATTTCACAATGAACGTATCTTAATTAACTCTAAAGTAAACAAAATTAATTATAATTAAGAACTGTGGTTCTTGTTGATGACTTCGTTAATGTGAAAGAAGAACGAATGAGTGAAATCTAAAACCGCAAAGCAGATTTTGAAATAATTTTTTTTCCGGGTAACCAAACCGCCAGCACCTGATGCAAAAGTTGGACACAATCTAATTTGGTTGGTGAATACAACTAGAAAAAAAAGAACCTTCAGTTCCAATTCGTTATTTCAAATGTATTAGTTCATATGTTTTTATTTTTCAATAAAAAGTATGAGGGATTTTTTGTATACGAATATTACCGTAAATGACCGATTAATCGCCGGGTTTTGAATAATGTTACAATAATTTTATTTGGCTGGTTGCCAAATCAATATATTATAGTTTGAGATTCAACTATTCTCGGTTCCCAATAGTAATTAGGGTTCCAATCC
>JAQGCB010000987.1:0-16871 GCA_034698835.1 Protaphorura tricampata | reverse complement strand
ACTGGCGAAAGAAGTCCGTGTTCTATGTTGGGTTCTAACCTCTCCGGTCAACCATGCCAGAAAAGCTATCCATGTCAAAAATACATGGGGAAAGAGATGTAACAAATTAATATTTATGAGTTCAAAGGCCGGTAAGACATGTTCATGTTCGATATTACCTTGTTACCGATTCGGCATTTATTGTGAACCTTGGCATTGTTGTACTCTATCACAGATGAAGAATTGGGAAGTGTTGCACTTCCAAACGTAAAGGAAGGGAGAAGTTACTTGTGGGCAAAGACGAGAGAAGCATTCCGATATATTTACGATCACCATTTTAAAGACGCCGAATGGTTTATGAAGGCGGACGGTGAGGAACACATTTTTAAGCACTTTAGTCACCTTCTTGTTGTTCGTTCCCGGATTTCTGAGATTCGGTGGAGAGTATTCATCTAAGCTAACTGAATTGGTCTGACATTTTGTTTTAATTATATCAGATGATACATACGTCGTCGCCGAGAATTTGCGTTATTTGCTAAGAAGATTTAACTCCAGTTATCCAATATATTTCGGATGCAAGTTTAAACAATACGTAAAACAAGGGTTCATGAGTGGAGGAGCAGGTGCGTCTCAATGAAATCCCTTCAAAATTTGATTGATTCATAGTCAGATAGTAACTAGAGACCAGATAGAAATGTTGGTTCTGCTTGCTGGTACAAATGTAATGATTATCCCTTGTAAGTGAAAGTTAGTGAAAGCATTTCACTTTCACTGGATAACCGAATTTCTGCCAACTTTCTTCCCTTTTAGAATTCTTCCGTTCCATATCCGAACCAATCCAGCTGATGTACAGCAATGTATTTACCCAGTCACTGAACAACTAACATTGTGTATATTGTTTTGAACAGGATATGTGTTGAGCAAAGAGGCTTTACGACGTTTTGTGGAAATAGCCCTACCTGATTCTAAACTGTGTAAAAAAACTCATACAGGGAGCGAAGATGTTGAAATGGGTAGTTTTAAATTACAAAATACTTGTACGAATATCTTGAGACGTGAAATTATTATATGTATATTATATATCTTTCTGTAGGAAAATGTATGCAGAATGTTGGAGTCGGTGCTGGAGACTCTCGAGATAGCTTAGGACGTTTCAGATTTTTACCATTCGTTCCTGAACATCATTTAATTCCTGGCCATGTTGATAAAAAGTCGTGGTACTGGGCATATATTTATTATCCACAAAATCAGGTGAAAAATATTTTCCAAGCGATCTAAATTTATTTTGTTTACCAAGTCCCATTTTTAATTGACGATTTCATTTAGGGGTTCAACTGTTGCTCCGACACAGCCATATCATTCCATTATGTAACTCCAAACCAAATGTATGTCATGGACTACCTGCTTTACCATCTCCGGCCTTACATTATAAATAGTCAGCTGACTAATTCATTAACTTTTCTAACAAATGAGGCTTCGACGAAACTAATGACCACAGTTGGCTTAAGGAATACCCATTCGACACGCCCAATCTCAAGGACTTATGCTCCTCCAACCCCTCCTGTCCAACTCATCGATGATTCATCCAATACCTCGGATTGGCTCCTTTCCACAAATGATAGTAGTTCGTAACAAAGAAATGGTCGTTGATGTTAAACTAGTAACCACTAGTCAAATTTTGAGCTTCACAAATGAGAAATTCAATACGAATATTTCTGGTGGTTTGGTGACCCATGAATGCATGGGCTTTCGGATTATGGCTAACTGGCTCGATAAATCCTGCATCAAATTTTCTTCAAAATGAATCAATTACGTCTATGGCCTGACTCCAACCAGATATGGCCGCGATGGCCCCGGTATTAATATTTAAGGCACTGCATTATTCCTTACTAATATCAGCTATAGGTTTCTTGGAGAACTGAATGTTTTGTTTTAAAATAAAAATAATAATTTATGAAATAATTGATGCTCTCCCTATTTAGTGTTTGAGACACAGTAATGAGAAGAATTTCCTATGTATATAAATTTTTAATTTTAAATCTTATGCCTAGATAAGTTTTGTTGCACAACTTGATTTTAAAAGATTTGATAAGTTTTCATTTCGAAGCCTAGTGCACTTAGGATTCATTTCAATTAATTGATGCAATGAAGACCTTAATAACTAAAATGATCGCGAATGAAAGGCTTGGAAGGTGTTTCATTCTCACACTGACAGTTGGTGCTGTTTTTGGTTTTGGACTGGCGTACATAATCCTCGGTTTACATACCCCTAGCTTGTTCCAAGAAAATTTCAACGATGATAAATTGAACGAAAGGTGTGTTCTAGAGTCAATTTTGTAATATTATTGAGCTAAATGTGCACAGGTGCGTAATATTTCGTTACTCAGATGGTATTCCTGAAACTCAAGCTAATCCATTATTCGTTTTAACTGAAATTAAATCCACGGAGGTTTTGATAATTGCCCCATATTCACGATTTTTGTGAAGAGTATTACGGCTAAAGTTTTTAGTACTTTGTTGTAGTTGTAGTTGCGCACGCCTACCGAATCTAAAATATTTTTTGAATATTGGGAATGTGTAAATTCAATCTGACCAAGACATACTGTTACAAATGGTAGCAGAAATCTCTTCCACTCTCAGGACGCTCTCCCGGAACAGCGAAACTCCCGGAGAAACGAGAATAATTCTCAGCATTCCAGTGACTACGGAAATGAGAGTCTTGAAGCCGAGCCACTTGCAAAAGTTCGTGTTTTGTGCTGGATCTTGACTGGAACTCGTCGTAATCACCCCTCGAAAGCTATGCAAGTTAAAAACACATGGGGAAAGCGATGTAACAAGCTATTATTTATGAGTTCCAAAGCCGGTGTGTTGTGGTAAAAACAGTTGTAGTTGTGAGGTTTTGTATATGTGTATATTCTGTTTTCATCAGATATCTGAAAGTTATGGGAATATTAATTTTCAGACCAGGAATTGGGGAGCATCGCACTTCCAAACGTCAAGGAGGGAAGAGATTATTTGTGGGCAAAAACAAGAGAAGCTTTCCAATATGTTTACAAACACCATTTCGAAGATGCTGATTGGTTCATGAAAGCAGACGGTGAGGAATACATTTTAGAGGTGAACCCTTGGAAAATTGTCAAATTTGGAGAATCAAAAGACATGAGAGAAATTGTCACTACCAGATTGTGTTGGTTATTAAGATGCGATTACAGTTACAGTCTCAAATCGTAATCTGTTTTGCCTTCATAGATGATACATACGTTATTGTCGAAAATTTACGTTATATGTTGAAAGACAAAAACTCCAGTGAGCCAGTCTATTATGGATGCAGATTGTCCAGCCGTGCAACTGGTGCAACCTTCATGAGTGGTGGGGCCGGTATGTTACACTTAATAAGGCTCTTAACGATATTTCCGTCGGAAAACCTTACGACGTTACACTACACTTCTAATCAGTAACTTTTTGGAACAGGGTATGTGCTGAGTAAAGAGGCTTTACGACGCTTTGTAAAAATCGCAGTACCCAGTTCTAAAATGTGTAGACAGACTCATGGAGGGAACGAAGATGTTGAAATGGGTAATTCGGAGATACAATTTTTATGTGTCTCAACAGCTCACATGAAACTCTCAAATATGCCTACAGGAATCTGTTTAAAAAACGTTGGTGTTAGAGTTGGAGATTCCAGGGACAAGTTTGGACGTTATAGATTTCTACCAAATTCACCCGAAAAGCATTTGAATTCTGGGAATATGGATAGAGTTTGGCGTAAAATTTTCTTTTATCCTTTTAAAGAGGTCTGTCAGTGCTCAGGTGTAGCGGAAACTTTATTCTTTCTACTTGATTCCGAATTTGATTGATTTATATTATAGGGGTTAAACTGTTGCTCCGACGTAGCCGTATCATTTCACTACGTATCACCAAGCGAAATGAATGTACTGGAGTACATGGTATACCATTTGAGGTCTTATGGATTAAATCAACGTATGGACAGCCGACATATTAATTTAACAACTTCCATTACAAATTCGCTTTCGAATGATCATCGCTCAATTATGGGGCGGAGACATACCAGTTCAACACATATGCACTTACAGACTACTTCTTCAGCTCCATTCGTATATATGAAACACAAAAAAAGAAGAAAGAAAATTAAATAATGCCGTAATAAATTAACGCACGGTTAATAAATGTGGGAGTACATAGGAATTTGAGGTGTAAAATGGGAATACACTGTAATGTGAAATTGTGAAAATATCGGAGAGTCTTATTTTTACGTTGAATTCGGAATCTGGAACTCACTGAACGTTCTCAAAAAAGGTTAGAGACAACGGTTCTTAATACGCGACTGAAACCAGATCTTCCAGCTCACACACTTGACCCTGACCGAGAAAGAAAAGATCTGTTCATGTATACAGACCCAGTTTTCAACTTTTCAAGTCATTCTGTGTTTATTTGTACAGAAAATGTTGAATGGAAGAAACAGACTGACTTAACAGATTACACAGTTCACATGTGTTCACCAAAATACATACACTATGATTTTGCAGCATTCCTTGTATCGCCGATTCGGTATAACATGCTATTTGTGTCCTGATGCTCCATAAACTGTTCGGCAAGGTCAGGCTTAAAGTCTTTAATTTAAAGAGTAATTAATTACAAAGCACAACAGTATATTACGACTTTGATATAATTAATCTCAAGTGAAACTGCATTCTACATTTTGGCAAGACATCTTTGAACAAAACTAAGTTTGAAACTTGAAATATTTGTCTAAATATAAGCCAATTAATCACATTCCATTTCAATTTTATTACCTGTGTCAGTCGTAAAGTTAAACCACTCCACCACTTAAAAGGAATCCCGGCATTGCTTCGAAAATTTTTTATGAATGTAGAAATTCATAAAAATATCCACGATATCTGCTGAAATTCCTATTGTGAAAAACTTAAAGAATTGATGACAGTTTCAACATATAACTGCATATAGCTGGCTTATTATATGAGTTGGTATTTGCATTTAGACTACGAGGAATTAATGAAACTTTAATTGTAGTCTACCCTCTACAACTACGACATTTCACTTTCACCTCATACTTCATTTAAAGGTTCCTAAATGTGGAATGTCGAGCTCATAACATGTTACATTACGAATTACAACACACTACGGACTACGACTACGACTACACTGAAGGCGATAGAACAGCAAGTATTATGAGAACACACAATACAATACATAAACCTACTCATCTTACATAAACCAAGAAAATTATTCAAATCCAGTCGGTTCAATTTTCATAACAAACGATTTTATTTAAAAACTTGGCACTCAACTAAAATACATCTTACAAATGTCCTCCACTCCAAAATTCTTGATTACAAGAATATATGATGAAAAGACGAAGACTTCGACTCAATTTAAAGGCACGTCCGTTGCAATCATCCGGGATAAAAAAAAGTATAGTCATTTTCTAATTCTTCTGCGCAACAATAGGAGGTGGCCTTTCCCACCATCTCAACCCTCGACAATTCATCTTCCGAAGATTCCAATTTAAAAAATAAAGAATCTACAGAAAAACATAAAGATGTTAGAGTTAATCATCTAGTCCACCGTATGTAGAACAAGATGGTTGAAAAATTTATACCAACTTACATTAAACGGTCAGACTTCGATCACCTCCACAATTGGCTGGTACAGGAAGTTTACTCCTGATCTTCCTCAGAGGCAATGACGAATTTTGCATGATACGCTGTGACTCAAGATTTTGTAATTGATCGCCATTGCTATCCAAGGTCAGTATGTCATGGTCAGGAGTGCTGGGATCAGATTTCATACCAGAATCCTTCGACAGTTTCTTATCTTTATAAGAAGATGAAGCCGAGTCATTGAACTCCTCTATCATCTTGCGACCCAATTCTCGCAAACCTAAAATGGCTGCCGACGGAGTTAAAGAAAACGTGTTTTGATTTGAAGGTGAGTCCGCAAGGGAATTTTGAGAAACTTCAACAGGAACAGCATAGTCTTGGACTACTGAAGATTCTTCTAATCCTAATAGGAATGCTGTCCAAGGGTAAGTTTTTACCGTTTTACCTCTTTGCTCATAAGCGGCTACTTGAAAAGTCTCTTCCTCTTTGTAGAATGGGAGTCTGGGCCAAATGACTGGCAGGTCTTCGTTCCGTTGGTCCCAGTCATCATCGCTATCCAAGTCTTCATTCTCTTCGAGAATTATTGGAAAGTATGTGTTATAAACGATCGGACGTCCAAATCCGTTGGAGCAATGGGGCCAAACATCGTGTCGCATTATCTTCAAGTTTCCTATTGAATTTGTGCTGGATTGGTAGCTGATCGAGCTATTTTCTTCGTCTTTGACTTCTGGCTTTTCTGGAGTTGTATCATCGTGAGGAATTTCTGGTCGTGCAGAATCATTTGAATTCTCACTCTCTTCCTTGTGTTCGATTTCGGGCTTCCTATCATCTTGAGGAATCTGCGGTCGTACAGAATCATTTGAATTCCCACTCTCTTCCTTGTCTTCGATTTCGTGCCTGACTTGGTTGAGATCGTCTTGAGCAACTTTTGAACCTTCTGACCCGGCATCTATTCGAGCCCCGGTTACTACTATTCGGATTCAGTTTCTACTCCGTATTTCACGGTAGTTAACTTTACTACCCATTCGTAAATGGTCATGACATGAAAAGTCAATGCTATGAGTTGAAACGAAAAGTCGGCTGAATGAGTTCACCTGCATTTTATTCTTCCTTTCGTCCACAAATGGAATACTGTCGTAAATGTTGTTTTATATTCTGTGAACTTCCAATAAAATGGACCGGAAAGAATATGTGGGACAATATGAAGCCGAATAATTATCAACGGCTTGAATAATTTTAAAAGTATGTAAATCGGTGACCGCCGAATATGGATTTTATATTTTTTAAGAATATATTCATGGCAGTTTTCGTCAATTATCATGAATGGATTCAGATGCCCCACGATGGAATACAGAAACTTTGCATAAATAATAACCAATAGCATGGATAAGAATATCTGTAATCTAAATTCTATGAAACCGATGGGGTTTGTTTGCTTTTGCGAGTAATTACACACTTAACGAACAAGTCTAGCATTGTCTGTCACTATTTGATAAATATCTGTGTAAAAGTGTGTGTATAACACAGAAATAAAAATGCACTCTACTTACTCTCTTACTTTACTTCTATTTTTGCAGAAGTAGAATAGTTTTCAACTTAACTTTTATTCCTAACTATTCCTACCCTTTTTGAGGAAAATGTGAAAGTACAGTAGAGACATTTCTTGAAGGAACTACTAGAAATATCTGCCTGGGAAGCATACTTTCACCATAGTGAAATGATAAGGTCCACCTGTTTAATTATGCTAAAATTCCAGCGAAAGATTACAGTTGGCGAACTCGCAACAAATGATTAACTCTAAACGATGAATTCTAGTTGCAATTAAATGAATTGTTTTGCAAGTGTGTGTAATTGGTCCACCCATGTGTGAAATAGCTAGTACCTTTTCCATACTTAAGAATTAGTTTAATTAGCGAACACGCACAGAATTACTTCAAATGTAAATTTCGTAGAACTTCAACATGACAGCTCATGTTTTATCACAAATGTCATCAAAGAAAATAAGTCTTAAGCCGACTTTGACCTTTTGTAAATGAGAGAGTCACCCATGTAAAAGGAATTGGCACGGTTCAAAGGAGAATAAATTTAGATTCTCTTGGCTTATCTGGTAAATTTCTTTTCAAACATATGTGTATGTTCATGTTGAATTTAAAATGCCAAGCTTAACCAAATGTTTTCATGGCCATTGTCCAAATATTCTGCATATGAATATACAATACATTAGATGCAGAGTCGGTCTCTGGAGATAGATAGACAAACACTTTTAAAATCTTTACTTCGTCCAAACATGTAAAATATTTATATCGTCAGACCCACTGGTCTTAAATCGTCAGTTAGTTTTCTTTTGATATCACGCTTTAGCCCATGCCTTGCAGTCTAAATTCATTTTTTTTCTGTGAGATTTCAACCAGGAAATTATTTGGCGACATATACTTCTTCCTATCTCAGCTCGCTGCACGTATTCGCTTTTATTTTTCGTGTGGAAGCGTGCCTTTAAAAACAAGGTCTTTTTCTAACTTTAAATGAATGAGATGATGTCACTGAACATTTGGTGTTTCTTGGCTTGGAGCCTATTTGGATGTCATTCATGTTCTTCGGTAAAAACCCAGAACGAGAAGATCATAAATTGAGGGATATATGCGGGTTACTCTTAATTTTATTTAATGACCCACCACGCCGAGATCCTAGCTAAGTCTAGACTCTAGACAAACCCTGTTCTTTGGCAGAAATTTTCAGTATTTCTATTTGAATCGATCACAGAAGACGGAAGGAAGTCAAGGATATAGATTTAAACCACAAAATAATTCCTAAGGACCGAGAATGACAGAAATCACAAAAACAAAAATCAAGAATTCTGTACGACTTTAGAATTTCTATTATTACAGACCTATGGTTAACCGTTATAGCCCAATTTGATGACACCCATGTCTTCTGTCCCATTTTAACAGACAGCTGCATTCACTGAAAATTGTAATAACAAACTGTTGATCTATTTTATGCTTTTACACTCATTCTGGCATTCCTTCGCGTAGGTGTGATTTATTACTCAACCAGTTTCTCTTTTGAATACTTCTGGTACTTCTTTTTTTAAGTTTTATTGGCGTCATACCTCTTAATGGTCTGTGCTACATCCAATATTATTTCAACGGCACTATTAATTACCAAATATCGTCATAAACTAATAATATTATGTACTAGTAAAATATTTCAGACTGTATAGTTTTGACAGTTTTGAAAAAAATGTTGAAAAGATGACAGAAGCAGAAACAGAAACTCTCATATATCATTTCGCCTAATTATTCGAAAAGTTTGCAGAAACTTCTTTTGTTTTGAGTAATAATTATTCTTATACGTAGTTTCGGAAAACTTATATTTTTTTATAGTATAATGAAAAAATTGAAGGAACTTGAGCTAACTAGTTGATTCTTTTTACATGTGACGAGTATTGCCCATTCCACCACCACCAGCTTGACTAGCACCCCCTGCATAACCCATTTGAAGGCCAAGATGTCCTTCACTAGAGCGGAGTTGTTCTTCAGTGAAAGTACGCTCATTTTTGTCAGCCATTTTTGGTCCAAGCGATGGACCAGTCCATTCAGGATGCTTTTGCGTCTATTCATTAGAATTATTTGACAATTATTATACAAGAAAGAAAACACATTCACTATTCATATCGTTTAAATTGACAATAGGAAAAAACTTACAATTCTTCCCAGTGCGTGTAAACTCAGACAGACTTGTGAAATATTTCTCCTTTCGAATAAATCAGCGGTTTGGAAAATCTCTTCTTGTGGCACACCGTACTTCTTGACAGCAGCTTGGAATCTTTGGGAGAAAAGCATTTTTTCTTAAGTTGAAATATAAATGAAATAGTTTCCAATTCAAAAAATTACCTCTGAATATTTTCCATGAGCTGAAAATTTGTTCCTTTCTCCTGGATTTTTTTGACGCTGCCCGGAGCAAGTTTATTGATAAGGTGACAAAGAATGACACCGTTCTTGAGGACATCTTCAAGTGGTCCCTTCGGCAAGGGTTCTCCCAGGCAAGCGGCAATCCATTCCATGACTTCATCTTCAAGTGCTTGATTCCTGGCTTGAGTTGGCTAGTTTAGTAGCGAGAAATGATTTCAAATTATAATTAAGAATCATCAAAATACATTATAAAGTAGCGAAGTGTCGTTATTTTAACTTACCGCCATGATTAACTGTTAGATAGTGTATGCACTTTTGACAACTTAAAATATTCTTTCGAATACTACAAGAAATTGTAGAACTCTTCAAAGCAACGTCCACTGGAATACTAAACCAGAAATTGTACCAAGAAACGGTTTTGACGTTAAAAAAACTGCGGGGGTTTTGCGGAAGGTTGACTCGTACTCGTAATGTAACAGTTTTAAACACCAAATACATGCTTGCATGCCTGTAGTGTGAGGTGACAACCAGGCGAATTTCGAAGACCACATTTCTATTTTGAGAATCTTATAAATACACCCGCATAAACCATTACACATTGCATTTGCATATTGCATTGAATTTGGATTGAGGACAAAGTCAAGGGAAACTAGTGAAAGTCATTTTTTTACCAGTTACTAGTTCTGTCTTTTCCGACTGGTTGATCTTATCAATTCGAGTTTTGTTTGTCTATTATTGGCATGCTCAATTGCTTTTTAGCAAAATTACACGGAAAAAATAATGGATGTATGAGTTGGATTTAAAACAATTTATTACAAGCGAAGCCCAACTCTAATCTGACGTTTGTATAACTTTAAGTGGGCGACAGAAGAAGGCGGACTTATCAAAAATAGGATACATCCGGTATTCCGGTATAAGACAGTAGTTCAGTAATGGACTAGTCAACTTGCTTGGTTGTTAAACCCACAGATTTGACTTCGATATACTGTAAGTTAGAGAGCAAAAGAACGATGCTAAGAATTCGGTATCGGTGGTGGTCAGTGGTCATCTCAACTGGATGACTGTTAATTCGAAAACGGTAAATAGGTTTTCGAAGCGATTTTTCTGACGACGCGACATATCCGACGTCACCGTACGCTTAATTCCTATTTCTGATTCTGACACTGCCGATACCCTATTTTGTAGCGACAGCGATACTGTTTTCCTAACGACACGGTGTTTCTAAAGACATGAAATACATGAAATACGACATTTCTGACGGCACGGTATTTCGAATAGGACTTCATATTTCTGACGGCACGGTATTTCGAATAGGACGTCATATTTCTGACGGCATCATCGCAGTATGGGTGCACCGCACCGTACGTACTTCAACTTCAAATGTTAGTTGTCAGTGTCAGACCTATTTCCGACCCGACAAGATGTACACTACACAGATTAACAGATTTTGACCAAGGATGTAGTAGTGTCTGCCCCAGAAGTATTATATCCCATACCCTTGTTAATATTCGATATTCAACCTATATTTGCAACTAAAATCAACAAAGGAGACTTTTTCTACTTCTGGAAAATGTTTTTCTTTATAATATTTAGAAACGAATTACACGCAAGGAAAATCGTATGTATGATAATAGTGGAAGAAATGTGAGAACCTTAATTACAGTGTGTCCCGTACCTATAAATTGTACTAGATTTTGCGCAAAATAAAATATACTAACTACAAATTACTGAACTTTAAGTTTTTAAATGGATGACTGCAATTAATTACAAATAGAATCACAAACACACAATTCGTACAACCATCAATCAAACAGATATACCGGAAATCCCCTATTAGAAGCCGGTCCCGAATACAGGCCGGGTCTCAAATACTAGCCGGGTCTTTCTCTCTTTCTCCACCTTTCTCCATGTACCCTTATGGAGAAATCGGTGAAAGTCTGTGACCTGTGACCTTGTCTGAACAAATAGAAGCCTGGGCTTCTAATCGGGGAAATACGGTATATCCTTGCCTACGGAAGAATCTACCTTTTTTCTCAGACCGTCTTAAAAAAACGCATTGAAAATACCAGTTATCCTTGCACGGTGTGTGGGAAATACGAATTTGATTTATCAACTTTTGAGAATTCCAATTGAATTGACATTTTTCTAAGATTTCTGTGTGTATGAATTTTAAAATTATTCAATCATTTTTTAAACTCATTTGAACTGATACTAGGTGTTTTGAATGATGGAGGAACTGGAGAGTCATGCTCTGGAAGGAGCCACCATCAGTTTGACACAATCCAAAGCCAAAACGAGCATTTTGGACAAATCTCTGAGTAAAGGCAAGGGAGAAGTTCATTTGAGCTCATTCGCTCTTCTCTTCGCAGAAATCATTCAATACTGTCAGAATCGGAGTAACAGTGTGGCAGAACTTCAAGCCAAGTAAGTAAATATACATTCAACTCAATTATAATCAGTAGTTCTGTTTTACTACGTCAGAATTAATTCCCAACTTTTTTTGAATCAAGCGTTATGGACTAGGGACATTTGGACATTTCTCGATTATTGTTGTTAATTAATTCATTTATTTACCAATTCATAATCAATCCCATTTTTTTAGGTTGTCCGACATGGGGAAACAAGTAGGTCTGAAAGTGATAGACTTGATTATTCTAAGGGAGAAGAACTACAAAAGAGAGGTCAAATTACTGAATGTACTTCTATTCATCCGGTCAACTGTTTGGAAGGTAAGTTATCATTTTTGGAGAGAGTGTCTGCTTTTTGTCATTATTTTGTCATTTTAATCACATCATACCTTAAACTGAGGTACTAAAACTTTCTCGATTCCTGAATTCTGATTTTAGTCTAACACTCTCACTTACCAATTTTTTGTAGTAGGAAGAGGTGGTTTGTAGAACATTTGGTAAAATTAAACAAAGTTGATGTTTATTATTTCAGACCCTCTTTGGAAAGGAAGCCGATAAGTTGGAACACTCAACGGATGACCAACGACAATATTATATAATTGAAAAAGAGCCACTCGTCAACAAATTCATATCCATTCCAAAGGACAAGGCGACACTAAATTGTGCATCTTTCAATGCGGGGATTTTGGAGGGGATACTGGAGACATCAGGATTCGTGAGTAGTCAATAAATATGCTAAAATTAATATCATATTATCGATTAATTTAAAGAGTCAATACTTTATTTGTTGATTTCCAGCCAGCAAAAGTCATTGCGCAATGGCACAAAGGAGCAACTTATTATATTATTGAATTTGATGAATCCGTTATTGCTAGAGATAAACAGTTGTAATAAATATGAACATTTCATCTCACACTGTTGTATTTTTGTATGAGGGCCTAATTGTCGTCAAAGTCTCAATTCATCTCTGCTGAGTGCGCTGAATGTATATTGCCAATTAACAGAAAACAAGAATTGAACTGAACTCAGAATGTATTGATTTGGTTTTGTATCACATTCGGGCTCAGGGTCGGTATTGTATCGCTACCGCACCGGTAACAATGTAATTATATGCTCCTAATGGCCTTATGGCGCCTAATATTCTTCAACTTTTTTGTATGTAACGGCAGAGAGTAGAAACTATATACATGTATATAGTTTCTACTCTCTGGTAACGGCCTTCTTAGCTAGAGAGACCCCAATCAATCATGCTTGCTTTACTATCCATTATCCATATAGGTATTCTATATTTACCTTTTTCATTTACGTAATATACCCAAGTGAAAGTTAAAAATACTCATACCAATTTTTGTTATATTTTATTAATTTCCAAATACCTAATTGGTTGATTGATATTAAAAGACCTGAGACTGGATCAACAGATACGGCTGAACCATGTGTCTTTTTCTTCTGTCTATTACTTTCTTGTTTTCATTTCATATATCACAAACAAGGCATCAATTTCCTTCGAATTTTATTTCTAAAAATTCATGTATAGCAGAAGCAGAAGCAAGAAGCAATGTAATGTTAGCCAAAATAATTCCCACAGGTTTCTTAAAAAATTACCTAGATCTGTGCTCTTGTGTGCTTGCTGTGCAATAATTTTGTAGCACCATCAAAATCTCCACCTTTCGTGGGTTGGTGGGCTCAGTGGATTTTGGCTCAACAGAGCTCGCTGTCGCTGTGCTCTGTGCTGTCTCATTTTTTCTGTACAAGGAATTGAACCCAAATTCTACCCTTCTGTGTTGTGTTTATGACAAGTTGACCTGACCCTGCGCTCTTTCCTACCGCCTACTCTGCCATATTTGATTCTATTTTATTACCTTTCTCAACATTTTTAAAAAAAAACGATAAAATTTCCAAATACATTATAATTTTGAGTTTTTGACGAGTGGGACATTTGACGTCTGGATTTTCCGGGATTTGGTGTCTCTAATTTAGTGGAAGTCCTGAATATTATTCGTGTCGGCGACTTTGATGAAAATACAAGTTAATCCTCCTTGTATTTACAGGTAAGGAAAAATCTAATAATAAAAATGTCAACAATGAGTAAAAATAGGTGATTTGCTGAGGGTGGAGTTGTATTTTTTAGAATACAATTTTTTTATTTACTTGTACTTTTTTATCTTGGATCACCAGTTAAAAGGTTAAAACTGACAGGACAGAAATTAAAATGAGTTTCCCATCACACCTCAGGTGTCGTGTTCAGTCATCAGTCGAGTCGCGTGTGTTTTGTGTTAGTACTTAATGCAAAACTTTGGTTATTTGTGTAATAATCGGTGACTTTATATTTACAGGGCGTACAACAACTAACAACATCACCCAGTATGATCGTATTTGGAAGAAGAAGTAAAATACGGAAGAAAGTTTATTTTTCTTGACATTAGTAATTTCCTGGCTATATAATCTGACTATTTGTATTTGAATGCAGATTCTGACGATGATATTTTCAAGTTAACCGACCCTGACCCAACATTTCAAGAAACTGGATAATTTTTGTTGTAGAAATGTATTAATTGGTTCAGGTATATGTTTTGGACTTGAACTTGACTGTTAATTAATAAGTGAGAGTGCAGAGCGAGTGACCTCGATGAGTCCAGGCATAAGGAAAATTATCATAAAAAATAAATTGACAAAAGTGTGAGTGAGTGCAGTGTGGCACGGCAAGGGGAATTTGACGAAGGACGAACGATAGTTCAGGGCACGTTCAGTTCAGCCTGAATAAGGGAGGAAATGGAGGAGACAAAAATAATCTATCATATTGACGAGGAGGAAACTCCTTATTTGGTCAAAATTCCTGTTCCACCTGACCGTGTTACACTAGCAGATTTTAAAAATGTTCTACAGAGACCCAACTACAAATTCTTCTTCAAGTCTATGGACGATGACTTTGGGTAAGTTTTAGTCAAAAAAGTTTTAATTTTTACGTGTTTTCAACTAAACATAAGTAGCAGAATGCAATCGTAGTATTTTTTGTCTTATAGTGTTGTGAAAGAAGAAATTGTAGACGATGATGCACATTTGCCATGTTTTAATGGTAGAGTAGTCTCTTGGGTGAGCCAAACTTTCGATTTGTCAATTAAAACTGACCGTTGGCTCTATTTATTAATTTATTGACGATTATATTTTATAACTTCTAGCTCGTAGCTTCAGAAGGCAGTAACGTGTCGGATTCAAACTCACAATGTGCAGACAGTGTTGCACCTTCGGATGTTCGGCCTCCCGTAGGAAGGCCACTGTGAGATTACCAAAAACTACATTTGCATTTTTGTTTGACAGTGTTTTATCGATCTAATGAGAACATTTTCAATGTGTTAGACCGCGGGGATTACGAGCACTTAGCAAGCCAATACCAGAAGACACTACTTGCACGGAAACTGACTCAATTATTAGCTCTCGCAGAGGTATGAAATCGGGTCAATCAATAGTGATCATTATAATTATTCCTTACAGATATACTACTTTGGTTTCAATTTCAATTAGTTCGCTATTAGAGCACTGTTAGTTCTAAGATTTTTTTTAAAAAAATTAGGCCTTACCTAAAAGAGGCGAAACTAACTAAATGAATGTTTGAGTTTGTATTGTACGACATTTTAATTTGATTTGTTTAACTCTTTACATAGGATTTAATTCACACGGCCATCGGAACAGACGAGATCCGAACTTCAGAATGATGGACAAATATAATCGTTTTGATGGTACGTAAAAATAACTCTGTACTATAGTTTAGAATTTTCTACCCATGAATTTTAAACTCTTAAGTGGAATTGGAATGTATTCACTCTATTCACTAACTAGGATACGCATGAACTCATTAAATCTTACTAAAATTAAAATCTTCAAAATTATATATTTTTGCTCGAAAGTTTAATTGTATTCTTTCAAAACAGGAATGAACGGAAAACATAAAAGCCATCATCACTACGACTCTTCAATGCTGAGTTCTGATTTAGAAACGACAACATTTTTGGAATCCGATGACGACGCGTCGAGCCGAATTACTGCTACAACTGGTAAGTCAAAGAAAAGGAATCCCATGATATAAGGTCGATGTTGAACATTTAATTGTAATTATAGAGCACAGTAGCGTCTCAAGAGTCATGGCGAGGCAGCAACAGCAACGTCGACAAAGACGGAAAAAGCACAGGCAACCAGCAATGTCAAGAACTTCCAGCTTCTCTTCAATTACGGACTCAAGTATGAGTCTGAACATCATCACAGTGACACTTAACATGAGTCAGGACGACAACGGGCCAAATTTCCTTGGAATTTCTATTGTTGGTGAAAGCAATAGAGGTGGAGATGGAGGGATTTATGTTGGCTCAATAATGAAGGGCGGTGCGGTAGCCAAAGATGGGCGAATCGAGCCTGGAGATATGATTCTACAAGTCAATGATATCAACTTTGAGAATATGTCGAATGATGAAGCCGTAAGAGGGAATATCACCTAATGTAAAATTTTATATTCTGAACTTTTGTCAATTTTGTATTTATACGCATCCACAGGTGAGAGTACTCAGAGATGTTGTTCAGAAACCGGGCCCAATCAAATTGGTCGTTGCCAAGTCTTGGGAGGATTATCAGAAGAACTATTTTACGGTAAGTGTTAAAAATTAGACACTTTTGGATTTCCCACTTTTAACACTCCATATTATTTAGGAAGTCACTTTGATATTAATTCCTAGTCTAATTACTTCATAGTATCAATTAATTGTGATATTAAGTAACTTAACGTTTATTTTATTTCCAATTTATAACTGATCCTATTTGTATTTATTAATCCCAGGTTCCACGAACAGAACCAGTACGACCGATTGATCCAGAAGCTTGGGTTGCTCATGTTCATCACACAACAGCCGCGATTGGGGAATATCCACCAAGACCACCTTCCG
>JAQGCB010000986.1:0-16874 GCA_034698835.1 Protaphorura tricampata | reverse complement strand
TTTCAAAATCTATTTGCCTTAGAAGTTGTGAAACTAGAAATTTGTCTGCAAGGATGCCGTTGGGTACTGTATGGTTAGATGAACGTTTAGTAGTCTCTCAATTCAATACCCCTAGGGTCTCAAAATTTGCATAGTAGAGTCAACAACAATTGTTTTCCTTACTCTGTAAACAAAAGTTGCACCACCCCCTCCACCGCCGCCCCCAAGTAGGCTGTTGATTCGTTGAAGTTCCTGAAGTGAGTCTCGACCCTTTGCTGGGACACGAATAATTCTCCTGAGAAGTGAAGAGGTTTGTGGACGAGACTTCCCACAAACGTCTCGGACTTTCTGCGGGAGTGTTACATTCTGAAAGAAAATACAAAATGAAAATTGATTTTTTTTGAAAGAAGGTACACCAAACATTAGGAAATTGCATCCGTCGACATCCGCTCTACAAAAATAAACACAGCAACTTCGAATTCGAACCCGCCGATCTCATGAAAGGTGACTTGAGTGCTTTCTCTAAGACATTGTAAAATAGTAAAATGCTAACCTGTGAAGGAGAAAAGGTATTTGGACATGGAAAACCTTTTAGGTTAAAATAAAAACACGTGGGCTGTCGGTTGACTAGTGAGTGACTCACCTGTTCACAAATAGAAGCTCCCTCTTGACCGACAAGAATAAAAATCTTTTCGCCCTTTCGAAGGAATAGGGTGACTTTGACAATGGATCCATGTGATCCCATTTGATTGATCACTGCCCCACGGCCTCCACTTGCTCCTTTAGCCACCAACCTGTACATGAGGAAATACAAGTACAATGTGTTTCAGTCATGATAAGAGATTAATCCAAAGTTGATGAGGCACGTGTACCAGTACCTTCTGCTAGTTTGTTTCTTCTAAACTAATTAGGTTTGACAAGGAGAGTTTGTTTACGGTATCTCTCCGGTAAGGCTTTCCGTACGTCATTACATACACGCGTCATTACATACACGCGTCATTGCCCGATTCACCATAAATTTAAATTCCATTACATATGCGAAATTGATAATAAAGGTATCGGGAAATTCTTTGTGGATCTTAAAATATATTTAAACAAAATGACGACAGGTAAGTCAACGGAAACCCAATTTAGCAATCATATTAATGGAACTGTATGTGGGTCGTGTTAAAAAAAAAGCTTTACTACCAAATGGACATCGAATTGGGTTGAGATTTTGATTAAGAAAAGCGTCAAGATCCTGGGACAGATTTTGCAAGCGTTTCTCGGACTTATGCTCAAAAGACAATTCCTTTCGCAAATCAAAGTCTAGATTGTACAGATCCGTCTGATTAGTACACGCGCGGATACTTCTTTATTCCTCCAGAGTCATTTATCATTGGAAATAAAGACATCACTGTAATCCCCAGAGTGACTATCCTTAGCCTAAGTAATTGCAAGGCACTTCTTATTTTCAAATAATCACCCAATCTTCCGAACTGTGTACTGTTGTCTTCTGTTCTCTCGTTGAAACATTAATTCTTAGGTTTATAAATATGTATGAATTTTTGAATTCATGTTTCTAGAGATTGAATTTAGTCATTATTACTAAAGAGTATTCCAAACACTTTCACTACGTAGAAATGACACGAGTCACTTTCTTAGTGCAGATGAAATTTGAGAATGTCAGTATTTCCAATTTATACCGTTATGTTGAAAATGAGAGTCTTTATTCGTAGAGGGCAAAGGTAGAGAAGAGTGTGTATCAAATTGATTGGGAATTCTCATACTCATTGAATTCTGTTCGAAGAAACTGTACGTCGACATGGAACAGACGCTCATGTATCTAGTAGTAGTGACTGAACCAACCCCCCAGGGAATGAAAAGCAATCAGTATCGGTAACTGGCGAAAATTTATTCGCCGACGGGAACTCGTTCTACGAAGAAGAAATAAAGAACCTGAATGTTCCATGTGTGTTTTCACTTTCAGGATGGTGAAAGTCGGTTTGTGAAAGTGAAGCGCGGTCCTCTGATTATCTAATCCACATCCAAGAATACAAAAAAAACATGTAGTGAAACAGTTGCCCAATCTAAACTACCACTCCATTCGACTTTCTCCGACTACTTTCACCTTGTATATGTTAAGCCAACTGACAAGGGAACTACTTTTCCTGTAAGATCGGAGCAAACATTAATTGGAAAAAAACAAACATTAAATGAATAGAAAAAATTAATTGTTCTAAACAAGCTATAACTTGTGTATACTGCAAGAAATAATGGGACGCAATGTTTCAGAGAAATGGTGAACCAAAATAAAATTTAACTGGAGGCAAGTCAGATACGTAACAACTTGACCGCTGACATTTTAGTCGATCTGGTATTTAGAAGAGAAACAGAATTCCCTTGAGCTCCAGATGACTTGTGAAAATAGTACACATTCTATTTTCTTACTCAACGACAAGACACACAAGACATATTCACTAATTTAGCGTGTGACCCAAACCTTTTATTTTCTAGCTGGTGCTTCATGTTTGCAGAGATGTACCGAATGCGGGTCCCTGTTCTTAAGAACAACACTTGCGACACATTTGTTAAATAAACCTTAGTTTGGTGCTATACTCAAAGTAGGATTGATGCAGACATGTGTCCTACACTTTAAATCTTGCGTTCTATAATAGGAAAGAAATCTGTTTAAAGTAGGTAAAGTCGGATCTGGGGGCTAACATTAACTAGCAACATTGCCCGTGGGCTAAAAACCCTTCCACTCAAAAGCTCCAAAAATCTTTGAGTTGTCCAAATTAATTTTGACAAGACTTATGGGATTTTGACACAATCGGAGTAGAGTGACATCACTTGCGGTATGTCAGGACAGTGCTTTGATTATGAAATGATTCCACAAAACAATTAGAGTGGAAACAATGTAAAGAATTATAGTCCTCGGGTAGAATGTTGTATACAGAGGCGGGAGTTTACAAGAGAACGGGCCCTCAACCCATCACGGTATTAATCCTATTATCCGTAGAAGAGAACACTGAACATAATGGGCTTGACAATAATTGAGCTTAGCGTTCACTCCAACGAATGAAGGAACAAGTCGCTTATTCCGTGACACGACTGGCGCTTTTGAAACGCAACATGAGCACTTTGCTAAAAATGACTTATTTGTCTGTGCCTGATTCGGCAGGCGCCAGAAACGATGACTGGTTGACATTAGATGCTCTACGCTCATACAGTCAACATTAGTCGGATATGAGTACCGGTTTCGATGCTAAAATTTAGTCGACGCTAGATTGGTCGAATATAATGTTTCAAATTCTGAATGGGTTTTAAAAAAATTAAGTCACGAGATTGGCTCTTATAGTCTACAGTTTTAGTTTTAAGTTTTGAATTATTTGCACTGATATGTGTATATGTATAATCCACATAGACATGGATTTGGCTTAAAATGGGCGTGGACGGACGGCAATACAACACATTATGCACATTTCAAATGAGCCTTCAGAAATCAGAGTAGCTTTCAGTCCAAACAGAACAACTCAACGCAAGGAAGTCAGACGTTCACAACTTTCACGGAGAAAGTTTTTTTTGTGAGGTTTTCACAGCTTACACAATTCTCCTGAATTCAGAGTGGCAGTGGTTGAACTTTTCTACCAAACAAAATACGGAGAGTGAGTTCACTTCACTCAATGTAATGTTTTGAAGTTTGGGAGTTGGAGAGTAAATATTTCAAATGCTGAAAATACTACATATGTACGCGCACTTACTTTAACGGGATGAAATTTTCACTCGTACACGACACATTCAATTTGCATACCCTACGGGGATTCGGAATACGAACTGACATTCAAGAAGCATTCAGAAGTTATTCTAATACTGTTGCAGATAGTGATATCCATTTGGTCAATTTTCCATCAAAATATGACCAACTTTCTACAGATCAATACAAGAAATTCGATGGCTTTGAAGATTCATTCATGATGCTATTCTAATGGACCATTTCACATTGTTTATTTCTGAAATGAATTATAAAAATGCCTAGTCAATTTATTTTTAGAAAACCACTCAGACCCCATTGTCCTCGTTAATCAGAAATCTATTTGCAGAAGTTATTCATAATGAGAAGAATGGAAAAATCCCTGTTTCCTGACAGCCATTGACGAAACTCACTCAGAAGTCAAAATTCTAAAGAGCAAAACACTGACATTTCCACTCATTTCAATCAATTGGTTGAGACTTTCTTTGTCCTACATATTTTTGTACATTTCGCATACACACACTCAAATGTAGGAGCAATTCTCTGTTCCTATTCCGTGTTATCTTCATCATCTGACTTCTAAGAAATCCTATTGAAAGTTTCGTTCCAATTTACACTCGTAGACACAATAGCCGTCACTTTCACCTAAGGACAAAATGCATTGAAGCATGTTGAGATTAAGAGAGTCAAAAGCCGCTGGGACGACGGGAGGGTGGCATCGGGACAAAAAGCCCAGGTTCTTATCACTTTTATATTCTATGGAAAGCCTTAGAAATACTTATAGTGCAAATAATGAAAGCTTTTCAAATGTCTCCTTTCTACTCGGAATTCCATTCAACCCACACGCACACCCGTCCTGTCGAGTGTCTTGTCTTTGCCTCCCGCAGCACAAATGTAAGATAATACTTGATTGGTTTTGACAAGTGTCGAGAGAGTAAAGTGTCAAGAATTTAATATACTATTATCTCCTTGTCTCTCTAGACTCTGGCTCAAGGTAAGTCACGGATTAACAAGGAAAACTCCTGAGGTGTCAACAACCACTAATCAGTGTACGAATAGAAATAGGGCTTGTTCAATATTCTAATTCGATCATAACCCATCTAGTTGGTACAAGACAGAACTTACGAGAATCATTCACTTTGAATTGGACTATTCGAATATTTCGAATAGTTTAGAGCACTTTTGTCCCGGACAAATCTAGACTATCTATTTGATCTTCACAGAGGTCCGTAGAAAAATTCTAATACCTCAAGTGTCTCCCTTGTATAGAATGTAATACTACTGTTGAAAGATGGTACGGAGAAAGTGAAACAATAAGTTTGCTAAGATGGACAGGCCATTCATGCCATGATTCGGGTCATTGTCATACTCATAAGACGTGAGAAGAAGACTTGACTTTGACTTACGTGTAATGTTGGGAAGTTGGCACCGTCCAAACTTGAACTCCTTGTCGTTCACTCTCTGTCAAAACTTTCACCGAGTCATTCAACGGCGTCTCACGGTAAGCACTCTCACAGAGCTCAGGCGTCGGCCCTAGTCTTCCAGTATTCCCACAAGTCGTGAACTCATACTCTAAAAAGTAAAGTGTAAACCAGAATTAAGGTTGTGGAATTAATCATTTTAACCTCGCTGACCTTTTCAGTGTATTAATTCCTCAGTTGGTAATTTCACCCCGTGTTTCATCAAAAAGCTTGAAAATACGTAATGAGGTTATAGGCTTTCTCTAAACCAGCACCTTGTTTATAGAAACGTATATAGATTTCGCGGTATCAATTTGCATGTTATATTCGCATGCTTGAATATTATGAATTTAATATTCATGCTGAATTTGAGCATATTCCTCCAATAATATGTGCTAAAGATGTCATTACTTTTAAGATGGATGACAAGTCATGTCAATCTCAAAGACTTTTTGATCCGGACCGTTTCAATGCGTTTTATTGATAACATACCCATTGTCTTTATTAACTAAAAGAGCATGGATTGAGTACTAATGTCTGGCTCGATGCAATTCCATCGAGATTTCCAAATGGTTGGAGCTAAATCAATGTAGCGAAGTAGATATGTTACGGATTGTAATTAAATTGCCAAATGCCGAGATTTGTGACTCGACGTTTCAGAATCGACATGGACCTTGGAGAATCCTAATAATAAATTTGTGTTCTTGCTGCCCTGCCTATATGAACCATGTACGATATGTGCCCGCCATTACATTCCAAGTTTCACTGACTTCCGAAACAAGTACCGCAATAAAATAGAACAACCTATGTGGAGGATTTATGACGCCAGCCTGAATGGATGAATCCTGTTGCTGGGACCACATCGAGGAGAGGTTTTTACATTGTACATTGTACATGTTAAAAGTAAAACTTTTACTATCTGCAATAGTTCTCTTGACTTTTTTTTACGTGGTAGCTTTCACATTCAACAGTGAAGAGGAAAAAAGGAGTTGAATCTGTCTGGTTAAAAGAATGTTATTCTTCTTCTTGTCCGTCTGCTGACATTTCCCTGCATCTGCATCCATGGTTCTAAGAAACAGTCAAGTCTTTCCAGAACTTTTAATGCTTCTGCAATTGTTTTGAAGGCGCGCGTGTGCTACCCGATTTCCTCAGCCAAGAAATGTTTTTTTTCGTCAATTTCATTTCAACATTTCTTTACATCTCTTTCGGTTGATGTTAGACAACCAGGCTACGGTTCACACGCATTATATATGTACATATATTCCTACTAAAACCTCGATCGGATCGGGGCGGTTATTTTACGCGCTAATCTAATCCAATAATACAGATTCGACTAGATTAAGGCGATTACTAGCATATAAAGATTATATAAGATATTTACGTTTTTTTTTTAAATTACGGTTAACTTAATTTTTAATGTGAACAATCTGGTCGGATCGGATCAGAAATATCCGATCCGATTGTAAGCTCTGTACTACCTACTGCGAAGAGAAACTACTGTAAGTAATTCTTTGGAGAGTAGACTTGCGTGTGTAAAAGATTGGTGAAAATTTTGAGAAAACAAATAAAGGGAGAACTTACTTGAGATATTCTGCATGCTCATTGTGACGACGCCTGGGCGTAGTTCCGCTGCAAAAGTTACAAAGTAAAATCTCAGTTTAGACAACCGAAATGTTATCAAAACTAACTGTTAGGGTAAAAAGGAATGATAGGAAATGTACGTAGTCGGTAATATTAGCAACTCCTTTGACAAAAGAACTTTTGTAGAATGTTTAGTTGAAATCCAAAGACTTTTCGAGAAAAAAAAATATTCAGATGAAATTGGACAGTAGCTATAAGCTACTTATAGCTCCGGCATTCCATCGATAATGATTTAGCCAATATTCAGTCATCCAAACTGTTCGGCCAAATAAGTAGGTAGCACGTGCTGAATATTTTTGTTTCAAACGAACGAGTATCACCGGGTATTATTGGTAATAGGCTTTTGACCGAGTGTCCTAGAGCATTGTTCAGAGTCGTGTTGACAGATTACAAAAAATGGCAGTGGCAGGCAAGTCAAATTGGCAATTCTCTAGAAACTAGAAACTGAGGGGTATTTGTAGGAGGGAGGAGCCCGTGAGAGATACAAGAAGTAAGTTGTGCCCATGTATACATATGTAAATGAATATTTGATAGCCTTTACGTTTCCGTTCCCACTAAGAGTGCAAGGAAAGCACTCTGGGTTGGACGCAGTGGAGTGAACTGACTTGGATATAAATCAAAGCAACCGTCTGAAAAATTCCTTCCATTAGCTCCACTCCTTCCCTTTCCATCCAAAAACCCGACGAGTGAAAGTCTGTTTAACTTTTTCATCTCATGCATTAATTCCAATTTAGAAAACCCTTTAGAAGGAAACTTTGACGGGGAAAACGCAAAATGACAAGAGTTTGGAGAAAGTCCCGCCTTGAACAACAACCACGTACAGGGTGGTTCACAATTTGACTCTCCCAGTATATTAAAAAAATGGTAAGGTTGAAGAATTTAGTAAAACTGAAAAAAATTCTGGGGAAGCTTTCACTGAATTGACCATGGAACTGGTAGATGTGGTGGGTGTGGGTTAAATAAAGTTAAGCAACACCCTAAATGCTCGAACTCTTTTCCATTTTCGTCTATAAGTTTTACTAGGATTTAATTAAGGGCCCAGTAGCCCAGGCTCTGGCATTACATTGCATTTCAGCTTTGTAGGTTCAATTTTCAGAACCTCATTTAAGTTTAGGTCAGATATTTTAGATTGTCTTAGGGCACTTGAAGTTGACAGTGAGTGGCGCTAACTCATTAGAAAGAGCAAATAAAATTGTTTAATTCCATTCACAAACATTATACACATACAAAGACGACACGACTAAGAGAAAAACAAGAAATTCATTGAAGTGAGTTTGCAGTTGCACTCCTCTTCGTAATATCTTTTGAAACTATCTAAGGACTTTGATGGGATCTTCAACTTTGACTTGAGCTTTGGCACTGTAATCAAGTCAAGTCGTTTGGAATGAAAATTACACCCATGAAGTTACAAGTGTCCTGTATTACATAATCGTTAAAATGAGTTCAAATATTTACCATTTTCATTTAACTCGTTTACAGATCAATTTTGAATGAAAGGAAAAGTACACAATGTGGCAATCTTTGTAGGAGGACGGTGACTGAATAAATTCAAATTATTTATGTTTAAATCTGTGTCAGTGGGATTTTAATTTTTGGCTCGACTGACTGGCAATTGCTGAATTTTGTTTCAACTCGGCTCTGAAAATTAATCTCCTAGTGAAAAACTTACAGTCGGCATATAATATATGTATAACTGCATAATTCACATAATTGAAGAACTTATTGCGACAGGAAACTGTCAGAAAGGTCGACAAAGGCTTTTCATGTATAAGTGGCAAATGCTTCAATCTAAATCTGCTACTTTGAAATGAAACCCACAAAAACCCAAGCTGAGACATTCGTTTTGAAATTAACACTGGAATTAATACTTCAGTTCCATACGGAATTCCGTTTTAAGTTTGGGTTAACCCTGACATTTCCTATTACTCTGAAACTCGTCACCACTTGTATGTTTGAATTTAATGAATTTCATAAATCACAAAGACTGAATATTCTAGTCACCCATACAAGTCCTTTTAAATTTTCTGTTCAAACACACTCGTAATTAAACCACATGTCAGCAACACAGGCCATGTGTTCATTCGTACTGCTACTTTCTACTTTCACACAAAGAGAATGTGTTTAGCAATAGTTTCTTGTAAGTAATTTCAAAGTTTCATGAAAACTCCGCTCATTATTATCACACGCGGCTATAACTTTCTGACTGAGCAAAACATTCTGTTCCACCTTCTCTTCTGTTGATAGCTTTTAGTTGATAAATCGGCCATTCGTTTTGCCGATAAATAACTGTATTCGAGTGGTATTGGAGTACTCAGGTAATACTGCGTTTGTACGTATTCATGTGGACTGAAAATGCTTTTACCCCTGCATTTAAAATTGCCTTGGTTAAATTCCACGTGTAAAACACGATTATTGAATACTTGAACTGCCAAGATGGAAAGGAGATCAAAGGAAGGCGTTGTTATGATTGAGACTCACCTCGAAGTTTGTTCATTGTAGCTTCATAGGAATAACCCTTCAACTCGTTGGCTGGAACCCCTATGGTGAAACATAAAAACAATTACATCACTACGTTTACCTCGGACAATCCGAGTGGAAAATTGAAACCTTTGTTTTTATTAAAGGTTGATCAAAAAAATCAAAAACAAAGGTCTATTAAACCAGGTGGTCCTCAATTTATAATATTTGTTTGCTTGGGATGGGATATGCCACTCAACTCAAACTTTCACGCGACTGAAATTAGAAAGTCATGAATGTGAGCTCGAAATAGAAGTCAAGTAAAAAAAGACAGTCGCCGACTATTTAAAGAAATAGCTCAGGTTAGAAGGAAAACTTTAGGTTGTTCTTCTGAGCAGATCCAAAATCGAAACACCAGTTATGGCTGGAAATATTGTTTGGAATTAATATGTTATTACGCATTCAATTCTGGGATAGAATACGACATACGCGCTAGAGAGTTAGAAAGGTCAATAATATGAATAATTTTGGCACTCACCGAGTCCTGCACATTCAGGGCTTAGAGAAATGTCATCAAGAGCAATGTCTCCAGCAAAACGAGCTCCACGCGTCGCAACGAACTGAATATAATACCTATTAAAAGGGAGGACAATCACAAGTTTCCAGAAGTGCTCATAAATCAGGGCTAAACTCGAAACTATCAACTATAAGCTCAGTTATAATGCTTTAATACTAGGAGGACGTGTGTGTACTTGTATTTGTGCACAACTCCTTCGTTGAAGGCATTAGAATTGAATACATGTCGGGTTTTTGGAATGGAATTGAATGGATAAACTTTTAATATTAACAAAATTAATTATCGTCATTGTCTAAACAGTATTAATGTCCAACATTTGATTAATTCATCAACCCAGAGTAAATATCATTTATAATTTAACGTTGAAACTCAATTAATGTGAATCACACACGAATGATACGAATTCTAATTAGCTTCTTCTATGGAAAACAGACTTACATGCCATCCAATTTTGGAAGTGGACGAGACTCCCGATGCCAATAGTTACCTTCATCAAAAAGTTTCAAATGTTAAATAGTGCTAAGGAGGTCTCATTTCTGTGAATATAATAGTTACCCTGATCACGCGACAAAGTCCAAAGTCGGCTCGAGCGTGGGAATTTAGGATTTAACTCGATCACTTCAACGTGGAGTGACCCAATATGTGGGCCAAACATGTGGTAGAAAAATCGAAGCTAAACATGAGAATATGATATTCAAAGTCAATTAATATTTGAAATAAGTCTGTCTGCATTGATATGCAAATTAAAGTCCAGCACTCACTTGGCAGCTATTATAATATGGTGAGGATGAATTTTGGTGATAAAATGGGGGAGGAGCGTAGATTGTACTTCTTAGCATTGTCTTGTCCAGGATTTTACTGTCTTTCGCGTTCATGTCCACGTAGAGAAAGTAACCTACCGAAACGGTAGAGAACTTAATGCATGTTATATTTCGATAGAGCCCAAAAATTAAACTTTAGGAATGTAATCGAGTCCTATTCCAGACTAAATTCAGTATCAGGCCTGGGGAGATTTTCCTCCGTGGGTGTGGGCTTTGGAAGAATTTAAGGATTAATAATTGAAATAGTATATTAAAATTATCTACCCGATGAGTTATGAGAATGTTCAAATGTATGATCTCCATAACTCGGTCCAGTGATTGGGGATGTAGATGGTTTGTTGGTTCGTTTCCATTTAATCCCATTTTCACTAACATTCGTCCAACCGCACCAATCCTTTTCAAAGTTACATGTCATGTTGACAGGCATTCGATCTGTAGGAGGAAAACAAAATAACGAAAAGATATACATTTATATACAAATCCAAGTATTTCCACCGCATACATTCCCATCCAAAACCAAATACTTTGAGCCATAGTCACCACGCGTACGCGTGCATTGCAAATTTATTACTCAGTTCTGAATCTGTCACCATAAAATTCAATAGGATCGGAATGCTTCTACTGGGAGAAAACATGTAACCTTCCATAATGGAAAGTTAACGATGACGAAGTAAATGTCACTTTCTAACTCAGCACCATGCAGTCTTCCTGACAATCTAGTCTGCAGATGCTTACTACGATGTCTGATGAAGAAATGCTGTCGCCACGTGCATGTCCGGAAAACAAATCGAATATTAGTTTTTGAAAGGAAACTTTAGCTTCAATGAAAATTTTTCTGGGCGTCATTTACAAAAATACTAGCTTTCATCTCATCTCTAACTTGGGTCATTTGCTCACGTACCTAATATGGAATTACGTGACAAGAGACAATTCTCCTTACATTTCAAAAGCCGATCATATTACGCTAATTGGGAAAAGTATATAGTTTATTTGGAGACACAATTCCAGGAGAAGGAACGGGATACTCCCGTGTATCTGTATTGCGTATTACGACCTGAGTATGTGTTTAATTGAGTATATGAGCAAATCTGCCAAACATTTTCTTGTGTGGGCGTACAGCCGGAAGAATTACTGTAAACCGGAAAGGCCCGGAACCGGGGATTTACTCCAGAACTGACGCCCACTACTAGTTCAAAAAATATTGAGTAACTGTGCTTATCCCAGTTATCCCACTCAGCCCAGAGATTCATTAATTAATTCAAGGGCTAATTAAAAAGAAGGGGTAGGCAAATTATAAAATATCATGGGTAGCTCCTCAGGTGAAAGAGATTTAAACTTCCGTGGTGTTGTGTTGTGTTGTCGAGTGGAGGTGGGTGTGGGTGTTATCGCGCATTAAAACATAATTTACCTCAAGCACCCATGCTATCGAACTATGAATTCATTCCTCGATTATGCTTTTAACTATTTGTTTTTGTAGATTGTTATTCACATAGAGTGGGGTGGCATAAGTTGTGTATTTCGTACATTTGCTTTCGATTGGATTTGCTGTGCTTCGTTGAGATATTTTTTGGAGACAGACTGTATTGTGGATTCTTCGTACTCGAACACCTTCAATCGTACATTAGAAATTTACATTTGAAATGGCGGAGACCCTCAAACGTGTACGTGGTCAAGGAAAATACCACATTTTTTCTCGAATGTTGAATCCACTTGAAGTAAGTCCAAACCAGTACCCCCTTCAGGCCTGCATTTCAAAGTGAGCGGCAGGGAGACATTTTACCCGTATGCTTTGATCTCATTTGGAGTTTTCCCAGAAACCATTTACGAGGCGATAATACGCTCGACCGCCTTGAATACGAATTTAGACCCAATTCGATGAGAGAGCGCGCTATGTCGGACGATTTTTGCTCTACAGTCTAAGCATGTACGGCACGGTAGAAAATAATTTCGATGTACGAATTCCATTCAAGTCTGGTTGGTTTGGCCTGTTCACTAAGTACACGCATCAGGGAGGGAGGGATTCGCCATATAACTTTGTTCCAAGATTCCAGGAAAACATCACATTGGGAGCTGTTCATGAAAGAGAAACTTGGCCAATAATTTAAATTCAACTAACCATGGATAATTGCATCCATAGATCTACTTCCGTTTTCTGATAAACACACGTGAACGACCTGGCGTTGTGAGAGCAGCGCGGTTAGGGAGATATGGTTTATTATATCCCTTGTGCCTTAGTTACTTTTGTGGACCCTGAATTTTGTCTGTCGTTTAATAAATTCTCAAGTCTAGTGGTTGGACCGCTGGTTCTCCCTATGGAGTCTTTCCCATGAAACATTCAAGGAATCAACCGTTGAACCCTCACATTATGGGTAATGAAGTGTGCAGAAACTTCTACATCATATCAGAATAGACTAGACGATAGTCTCTTGTGTAACCTTCGAATAAGTTCACAACACAGCATGAGCCAAAAACAAAATGATTTAGGCTCTTGCGTCAATTTTATGCCTGTCTGTTGCTTACGGGGGTCGGTGACAATATTACATACATATATTATAATGTAGATTCTACACAATTCAGTTTAATAAAAGTGTACAAAGGTTCGTTCCACGGGAATATTGCCACGTGGTTCAAGTTCTTTTTGAAAAATCTGTCTGGCTCCATTCTAGAGAGAGAAATTTGTGAATGTATGATACAACCTGAACCAGACTTCAAAGAGAAGCCATATTAAAGCCAGACGTAAAGTCTCATAAGATTGGAAATTGGGTAAGAACGTCTGGTCTACTTTAGATTGAACGCGTAAACAAATTAATTTCTCGAAATTGCTACCTTTCCACAAACCATAATTTGAAAGATATTTCCACTTTGATATCCCAAATCCCGGCGGAATCCGATGCGACGGCACGTGCCAGTCAACAAGTTAAATCTATAGTGATCCTCTTTCCTACGTTGGAGTATTACCAAAATGATTTCGACTAGATGAGAATTCCTAGATTTGATCAATGTGCAATTCCAATTTACAAACACGTTCAGGGGTATGGACATGATAGCTCTATAAAAATGGCCTGCTAGCCCGTCTTTAAATTAAAGTCCGGAAAACAATAGCAATATTCGGCATTCCGCAAGTATTCATTTGTTCGTAGATTTGATTAGTGAAAGGTCACAATATTTCTAGAAAATCAAATTAGTCGTGGACGAGCATACTGTATTTCTCATTTTGAAATAATGAAATAGCTCGTCACAAGTACAATTCCTGACAGTGACATCAAATTTTGGTTTTGAACTTTTGGATTTACCAGAGGTCAACAAAAATTGAACTCACCACAATTTTGGTCTTCGTCTTCCCCTTGAGAACAGTCTTTTGAAAAGTCACACACCCTCGACCGATTGATGCACAAATCATTGTGACATCGAAACTCAGACGGAGAACAGTACTTGTTGATTGTGATTGGCTCTGCAAAATAAACAGACACACATACATAAATGTATGTTAAAGATTTCTGAAACCCAATGATAACCAAACCGGTTCGGGGTTGTAAGTAGGTAGACGAAGAAGACGGTGAAACATAAAACTCAAATTAATGAGCTCTTACGAGTGTCTACTTCATTTTCTTAAATTAGCAGATCATCGAAGGTGAAACGGGGACTACCAATTTTCGTTTTATTGAGTACATAATGTACCAAACTAGCACTTCCAAGAGAAAGGATTATGAGTATGCTCATTAGTGAGACTACTTTCTCAAACACTCATTCTAATCCAATCTGTTCATTATAAGCTGGCAATTAAAGTCTTCTCATAATTACTTCTGCCAGGTAAAACTTGGATTAGTCAGTTTCGTATTCGTGCCTTGAAATATTTCGACTAAACTTTTCAATTATTTCAACTATTCAACTTGGTAGACCTGTTCGAGACTTAAGTTCACCAACTCACTCCAAAAAGAATAATTAAAATTTTATTCAAGAAATTTTACATTGCTAGACGATTACTCAATGTGTGTGTTGATCCGAGTCTTCCTAACATTAATTAAAAAGCAACACAAAGATATCATTGACTTAATTTTACTTCTGAGTAAGCTTTCTATTGTAACTTATAAGCTAAGTACTTATTTCATTACTTTAATATTAATCAGAATCGGATTATTTCCTGGTTTTAAAGTTTCTACTATACTAGCTAGTACTCCAATTAGTTATAATTTTGTACTTGCATTGGAAGTAGATCCGTGGGAAGTCGAATTTCCCTTCTTAACTCATAAGGAAAAATTAATAAAGCGTTCGGTCAATGAAGTGATCGTTCTAGGCTAAAACTTATTACACACATTGAACTACTGACGAGTAGATACTTCACACGCAACGAATTCAGAGCTTGGCAATGGAAAGTTATACTGATAGTTTGATGAGTTTGGTCCAAGAAAAATAATAAATTAATTCACTCAATCTGTGGCCGGGGCCGGTTGTGTAAAGTAACAGCTCCAGAATTTATGTTGAAGAATGACGTAAAAATTCAATTGGATTTGTTATTTTTGCCCAAACACATATACGCTATATATATTTTGAGAGTCGACGGTCGAGTGAAACCGAAATGGAAAAACGAACATTACTGATACTTATTTCATTGGATTGGGTACGAAGTCAACTTACTTGGAAAGCAATTGACAAGACGAATGTTGTCTATTGCAATGTGTGACGGAACTTCTGGACTTGGTGAGACTTCTAGGCTGACTTGGAACGGTTGTGTAGTCTTTCCTATATTATTCTTTAATCGCTCCCACCTATATAGACCAGATCACACAGAAACACACAGAAATTCAATCAGGTTATAAATTATTGATCAGGCTAAGGTCTTCACGTCTTGTCCTAGAAATGGCCTGAGTTCCAAAGTCCCTTTGGAATTTTACGGCAATGTAATGCAAGTAGTTCAATCTGACAGATCTCCCGCAACTTACGACTGTCGAGTGTCTCTAATGTATTCTGAGCACATTTTATTAATGTTCACTTCCACCTTGAGCCCTACTTTTCTTCTCTCACATCACATACACACTTTATAAAGAAGCTTAAAAATTTTATAAATGTAAAAGTTGTCCTAAAGTGACATTTAAGTCTTTAAATTGCTTATACATGTGGGTACTGACGATAGGACCCCAATCGTGATCGTCACAAGGTCACAGCTGGAACTGTCAGCACAGAATGCTCTTATGATTTAGTCAATAAATTCTGGAATTTTGAAACCCCCTTTGGGACCCATCAGATAATATAACACAAGTCCAAGTCGAAACTCTGGACAGTTTATAATATTTTATTCATTTTCTTGATCTAAACTGGGAAGACTTTATCCTATAGAATATCTCCTCCTACATAGACGTGGCACGTGGATTGGTTCGTTAAGAGCTTTCCATTTAAAGAATTATTCTTCATGCACATTATTGTAAGTTCGATATATGGAGAGTGTATTTGTTCAGACTGTACATTATATCGGACCAGTTGCGGCTCTAGACAGAAGAATCCCCCCAAAAATATAGTCTGAGATTACTCCACACTAAAGTTCACTTGCTTTCAGTTTTAGACTAGAGAGAAAGTTTTTGGAAATGGGAGTAGTATAGATTTGACATGAAATACTGCTGAGATCATTTACTGCATCTACTAGTACAAACGACCCACCCGAACGAAGAGACCATTCGTCCTTTCCTTTCCTGTATTAAAATGGTGCAGTATTAGTGCTCTATGCTAGTACACATCAATATCACCATTCGTTCTCCATTCCAAGCATCAGCATTATACATTCTCTCAGTTAGTTTGCTTTCACACAAAAAAAGTGAAAGTTTGGGAGAAAGTTTGTAGAACTACTACACTACATTACCGCCCTTGCTTTCACTCGACAGAGAAATCCCTAATTTTCTCTAGCTAACACTAGGATCCTAGTGTGGTGACAATATTAGACTTAACACGTGTAGCCAACTACGGAAGGAGTGGGGTTCTCAGGACTTTTAGAGGAAGTTCGTTGGCATCTCGGATTTTTAATCCGACAAGGGAAACTTAGTGTGTGGAAATTGTGTTTGGAAATTGAAATACGAAATCTAAAATGAACTTTAAAACTATAAATTTATAGAGATATTTGGAATTCGTATTTGTGTTGACAGATGCTGTGACCGTATGCGAAACTAGAACTTTTACCGAGATCGACCTGTGATTTGGGTGTGCGTGTTGGAATTGAA